>JADRCD010105607.1:0-19401 GCA_019843815.1 Montemys delectorum | reverse complement strand
AGTACACACCCATTCACACCTAAAGCTATGTGTCTGGATGTATCCCCGCCAGTACACACCCATTCACACCTAAAGCTATGTGTCTCGATGTATCCCCTCTAGTACACTTGTGTTGAGAAAGCCAGAGGAAGAAGACAGTTTTGCTTACTCCATGGTATAAAGATTCTTGGCAGTGAGAACAGAAGGTGGGACACTCACCCACACAGAGAAGGCTCAATCAGGAAGATGACTGCTTCAACTTCCCTAGCCAGTTTCTCCTAAATGTTTGTAATCCTTAAATTTAATGACATAACCTTTCTATGCTTTCTAAGTTGGGCTACTCCACTTGTCCCTGATGTATGCTGTAAACTCCTGATTTGACAACATTTGACTATCGGCTGCTTCTTATTTATCTGCTAATGCTCATCTTCCACAATTCCTTATTACATCTTTAATAAACTCATTCAGAACCAGCAATATAATTATTGTAGCTTGGTCTCTGGACTGTACAGAGCAATGGAGTAAAGGCTCATCCTTCTGAAGTGCTGCCATGTGAGCCCCCACTGAACTGTTCCCCTTCACCCTCACGCCTACAGCTGCACGCGATGTGTGCCCGTCCAGCCTGTAGCTTTGTTTCTTCGGAGCCTTGCCTGTATGATCGCTTTCTACAAACATGAAATCTCATATGAAGTTATCTTGTTTCTTTCCCTATATATTTCCCCAGATGAAGGCTATTATCCTGTTCATGTTCTGGAAAGACATCAGGAACCCCCTGAGATGATTATTTAGTTGGTGGCTTGGTTGCCAGGAAAGATAACAAGATATTACAGGATATTATCTTGTTGATATTTATTCTCAGGTCTATAAAATGAGTCTTATCTTTTACCCAAGAACCTCTCTTCTATTGTTAAATTTTATGCCTCCTAACTTACATACCATTAATAGGGAACAAACCATAATGACTCTTAGAGAATTAGGAATAAGGATTTTCCCTCAATGTCTAGATTCACTAAGCAGTCCATACTGCCTGTGGGATGCTGAAGAGAGAATGGAATTACATTCCTCTCTGAAGGTTTCTCCTGTTTCTAGCACCTTCCCTGTTGTCATCTGACTAGCTGTCACTAGTTGTCATATGACTAGACCTAAGCCGCTTGGTCCCAGCATCCTCTAGCACTAGTTCTACATCATCTGAAAAGCGGGACCAAATTTTCAGAAGGTGCTCCCAGGACTAAAGCTTAGCTTGGAATTGAACTAGTTTACATCCTGGAGGAGAGCTTAAGCATGAGGAGGAGGGAACTAAAGATCCAGCAAAGGGTAACTCAAAGAGACCAGTTGCTACTGGATCACAAAACTCCTTGGAATACCTCCTGGGGCTCTATCAGCCTCTTGGCAGAGAGTGCACCTGTGTCCTAAAGGGTGCTGGACTGCCTACACCACTCACTCCTTTCCCTTCCCTTGCATGTGGGTGATTGAGTAATCTCACCAAATACCCTTTTTGAAGAACTAGAATAAATTTGACCCAAATACCCTTTAAAAAGTGACCATTTCTTTCACAATATACCTTGGCCCCAGTATAAACTGGAGTAGAAAAATGAGGCCTCTAAATGGTAGCTTAAATTCTAACACCATCCAACTTATTTTGATCAATTTATTTTGATGGATGAATTAAAAATGGAGTAAAATCCCTACATTCAAGTCTTTTATGTTCCAAGGGACCAGCTTGATTCAAGTCTCAAATGTCAAATGGTCCCTATACAGCCACCCTGGCTTCTTCCCTAGGAACAGTGTATTTGTCCACTAAGGTACACTGTATGAATGGGGTAGGGAGCTTGCCCGTTTATTATGAGAATTCATCAGTCTGCCCTCTGCTTGAAGCAATAGGAGAACTTGGCTCAACTCAAATATTTATCTCTTTTTCCTTGTGAGGTTTAAACCAGATACAAGACCTGGACAAATTTTCAAACATTCCTGAGAAGTACACAGAGGTTCTCTAGCACTTAAGCCAGGCTTTTGACTTGAAGGACAGACCCTAAAAAGTTCTTAGAAACAAAGGATCTTTGGAGACAAGTCGTGAATTCCAGTCCCTCTTGGGGCTTTGGCATTCCTTCAAAGTACTCTGAGTGGGACGTAGGAGACCTAAGAGAATGAGCCATGTCCTAGTCTGCCTGGTGGGAGAACTCTAAATAGCTGGGCCAAGTCCTTCAATCATAGTTACCTGGCTACCATGCATTGGGGGTAGAGGAGAATCCTACTGCCTTCTTGGGAAGAGTAAAAGAATATCCTACTAAGTTATGATAGTGTGGAAGGATGGATATTTCTTAAAGATAAATTCATTGCCAGTTAGCTCTGGACATTTGCCAGAAGTAATCACCTCCATTGATTACAATCAATATATTTTTTAAAAGGAAGAGTAGGAGAACATGAAGGAGGAGGTGGAGGAAATAAAAGCCCAAAGAAAAAGCACAAGAATAGGAGAGATAAATTCATCTTCTAGATAACCTGCAGACAGAAACAGGCAACTGTCATGTCTGCCAGAGATTAGGCCATTGGAAACAAGAGTTACAGAAGAAGGGACAGCTCTGGAGGTTTGCCCATGAGGTGGCCAAATGGGACACCTGTGACTGGACTATCCTGAACCATCTTGACCCTGCAATCAGACAACTTTCAGCCTCTGTTGGCACCAGGAACCCCTCCCCACCAGGCTGCAATATAACGAGACAGACTTGAGGAAATTCTTGGCACTGCACTTGGAGTCATTGCATTCCCACTGTACACTTGTGTTTCCTACTCAGTTCTATATTTGCCCCTCAGAAACTGAGCAGAAGCTTTGTGCCATGGGATGAGAGTTGAAGGAAGGCTCTAGACCATATACCTTAATCCCCTCCTTGGATGAAACAACCTGATTAAGGGTTGGAATAACTGGCTTTTACAGATGTCACAGACTCTCATTCTTCATGGTTCAGCCCAGCCGTCATACCCACTTCCTTACAGGGATGTAAAAGCTAGCCAGTGAGCCAAATGTCTGCCCAGTAAGTATTCCTAGGAGAGAAAAACCTGTGTCCCAAGTTAACGGTCAGCTAAAATGCACTTCAGTGTTCTCCCATGTTCCTTTAAGGACATATCAGGCATATGGCATCCTGTCAGCCATCAACATGGGCTTTGGTTATCAGATGATAACTCTCCATGGAATGCCTCCATCTTAGTTTGCCTTGGTCATATTGTTTTAACACAGAAACAGAAAACTAAATACGTCAGACACTTCAGAACAAAGATCCCCATTTAACTAACTAAAATAGGCCCTTGCATCTACTGCAGCCTTGACTGGGGCCAACGAGACAAACCATAGGGTACATATCTAAAGAGCCAGGTAGAGGTGGTGCACACCTTTAATCCCAGCACTTGGGAGGCAAAGGCAGGGGGATTTCTCAGTGGATTTCTCAGTTCAAGGCCAGCCTGGTTCACACAGTGAGTTCCAGGACAGCAGGACTATACAGAGAAACCCTGTCTCGAGAAAAAAATAAAAAGTCAAATAATAAAAACAGTCTCTGTGGCACCAAGCTGCTGTGCACACCTCAGGGGCTGACTTCAACATCACTACTGTTAAAGAAGGACTCAACATCCCCTTGGGGTCACCCTTGAGTATGTACACCTACTGTGCAGTCTCTGCCCTATCAGAGCTAAGGGACACTCCTGCTCATACACAGGGATCTCCCTTGGTTTCCCTCTAGTCCCAGACTCTCTTTCCTGGGGATAAGGGTAGTATATGGGGTACACATATAATGCCTTTTCCCCTTGGATGCTCTTCTTTCTTTTTTTTTAAATATTTTTTATTTGTTTATTTATTTATTTAACTTATTCAATTTACATCCTACTCTTCACTCCCTTCCTGGTCACCCCTCCTACAATGCTCCCCTTGTCTCTCCCTTGGGTATTTCTACTGTATCTATAGCACTAGTCAGATATAATTGTAAGATGTAATCACAGGGCAAGATATAAATAACACTGTCTAATTTCCTCTCTCTTCATGAGCACTGAGATCCCCTCTCTTTCGCTCCCTATCACCATTCCCTTGGAGACAGCTCTCTGCTTATATTTAGCGAAAGGAAAAGAAAAAACAGCTTTTCAGGGTTGGGCACATAGATTCCCTGATCAAAACAAAGGGCGCTAAGAACTGCCCTAGACTGTATGTACTGTGCTTACAGCTAAGTGCCTGATCCCAGGGCCCCCAAATAGTTTTTCACTGAATGTAAATGTCACAAAAAGCTGCTTAAGCTTTAAATTGAGGTTAATTTTTTCACAACTTCATTTCTGAGATATTTGATTGATTGCTAAACCAACATGGAAAAGGTTTTGTTCAGCCCATGATGCCCTCGCCATGGACCATGGCAAAGTGCTGCCATAGAACCCTTTCTTCTTCTCAGCTCTCTATGTGCTTTCAATGCAGCCTAGCACAGATCCATGCTGAACGAACATCCCTGTCCCTTCGAGTTCTTTAATGAGCTATTGTCCCATTGGCTTGTACCTAGAATCCAAAGGGAGAGCAAAACAATATCCAGGTGGCATCTTTTGGTGTTTCCAGTTGGAATCCCCTCCAAGAGTGGAGACCATGAAAGTTTTTGCTTCTTTCTGGTTTGCTATTACTTCAGACCTACACAACTCACTCCTGCTTTATGTCTACTTCTGTCTATTGCTATAGTCATGCTACCTGACTCATGTCTTTTTTATTAAGCTGTAGTTATTCCCATGTAATGTTTTCTAAGTGTCCTGTTGCTATGTGATAAGGTCAATGCATTTTCTATAACAGACTATGGAGGCAGTGCCACACTCCCTTGGTGAATTCTTTTGGTTGTGAGGCATTACTTTCATACTGTATTATATAGGACCTGCAGCCATGTCCCTTTAACACAATCCGGCCAGAATAGACAGCCTTCTCTTTTCATTCCCTCCCAATCGTTCCAGATCCCTACAGATAGAAAATTTATGACATATCTGAGAGAGAATGGTAGCCTTCCATGAAAAGAAAAGCTTTGCCTCTACCAATCAAAACAGCCTGTGAGTCCTGACCTTCTCTTGCCAGGAATCTTAATCTTCTAAGATTATTTTCAGAGGTGGAGAGGATGTGTGGTTCTTGCTTGTCATCAACCAAACTAACTCTACAATTGACAATCCAGATCTATTGATCTGCCTCAGATGTATTCCATGTTTTTTACCACCAATTAATTTAAGTTATCCCAGAAAACATATAAGAAGAACTCGTCAGTTTCCTGGAGATAAAGGCCATGTTTGTAAGGATGGCTCTACCAGGAAAGCCTCCTCTTCCTTCCAGTTCACAATGAGGGGAGACGATGTAGATTTCAGGGTCACATCAGTGAGTACAGTAACCCTGGTTGACTTCTCTTAATGCTCACTAATGAGGGAGGATAAATATCAGGGAATTCCCAGATGTAAGGAAAAAAAGAGAAACCATGAGACATTGTAGCATCGCCTTTTGATTCTATGGATGGATAAACACCCATCATTTATTGGATCCACAGACCGTGAAATAAAATACTTTATATTTTTCTGTACTCTTGAGCTTTGCCTAAATTTATACTGGGGGAATATAAAAAAGTGGCCTCTAGAGGAAAATGTCATTACTAACATTGTCCTCTTGTAGAAGATTTGGCACTTGTCAATTTTTCAGCTGGTCTGCTTTCACTTGCAGGCACATGCTGGTTCTGAGTAGAGCGTTTCAAGCAGTTGGCTACCTCTAAGTCTATCAAGGGAGCATTCCAAGTTAAGACACTTATAAAGGCAGATGCATCAGTCACCATGATTCTCCATGGCCATGGTGCTTATTACCAAAAGCTCATGACCTTATAAATTTAAGGTCTCAGATGGTGGCCCTTCAAAATGAAATCCTCCCTCTCTGACAGCACTATGAGGTAGGAAAAAAAATTTCCTGTCTCTTGTAAATGCATAGCATAGCAGGTATAAGATTCATATGAACAAATCTGCACACGAAAGACAAATGTTCTGAATTTAGCCATATGTTATTGGATGCAGTAACGAGTCTGAAATAAGTTAGTAAATTTATTAATGCCATGATGTCTTGTGATGTTAAGAAAGGCAATGAGTATAAGGGAGCCAGTAAGTAAGAGAAACAAATATTAGAAGAGCAAGGGTACATTAGCAGACAAAGAGTGGTATATTGTAAGGCTTTATCCTAAGGTAAGATGGTTAGCTACTTCTAGGGTAGTAATGATAAAGACAAGTCTCGGAAGCCTAAGGAGGTCACAAGAGTTCTGAGCAGGTTATGTAAGGTAAAAGATGAGATTTTGATATGCATGATGATACAAAGGTATTAAAGTCTCTAAGGCCACGGTGCAATCCTTTTTAAAAATCAATGGTGTTCTCTTAAGTTATTGCTCTGCTCTTCATAGAATCTAGAACTGGCTTTTAAATAAAAGTGTGTGTTCAGAATAATGAGAACAGCTGAATCTTAACAACAACATCTAGATTTGTTTTAAAGATTGATTTTTGCCCAAGCCTTATCTAAATACTGTACCAGAGTTCAGTGTTGCTCTCTCCTGTGGAAACTCATGCAGGACCTCTTGTTGTTCTAAGAGATAGTCCTTGAGAAGGAGTCTTTCAGGACACATCCAGCTTCAGTGCTTCTGGTCCAGTGTCCAGAGTGCACAGTGCCTTCAGAAACAGGGGCTTACTTTCCACCTCTGAGAGGCAACCAAAAGCAACAGCAATATCCTATAATGTTTGGGGAGTCTCTTGAGCTACCCTGACCAACAACTCAAAAGGGATCTTCTCAGGCCTGGTTTTTGGGATTTTCTTAGCTCTTGGGAGGAGCACTGTCACCCAGATGGAAAATATTCATTGATGCTCTATATGCACATGCATACACTGACTCGCATATTTTATTAACTGTAGGTATATAATGATTCCTTTCAGACATCCTTACTGCTATTTTACCTCCCTCCTTCTTTACATCTTCCCCTCCCTAATTAAATCCCACTCTGTTTTTCCCATTCTCCCCTTTGAATGACCCACACCCATTGCTCCCCCCACCTCACTGTCCCTTCTACTTCTCTGGTTTCTAGGGTACACTCACATTTGAAGTCTGGAGCTACATACCAGAGATGAAAAAGAACAGGAGACATGTTCTCTTAGGGGTTTGGTTTACTTCACATTATATTATCCTTCCTAGCTCATTTCATTAACCTGAAATTGCATTCAAGAAAATTATTTACACTTTTACTATCCCTTCATTGGTATGTGTGTATATGATACACACACACACACACACACACACACACACCACACACATATATATGAACAATTAAAAAATAGAAATCATGAATTTGAAAGAGCAAGAGCAAGGATATATGGGAATGGTTGGAGACAGTTAAGTAATGTAATTATCACTACTTTCAAGTATAAAAATTATTTTTGAAAGGGTAAATGTGCCAGACTAAAGGTCACTAACCTTCTAGGTATTTATTAACCATATCGGAAGTATGTGCCTTGTAGACAAGAGGACAGAATGATAGCCAATATTTTAGGCCTTATCTTCCAAAGTCAACCTGGCCCCAAGGGACAACAGGACCTCTTTCTAAGAGCTCCACTACTCTAGTACATTGCCTGTCCCCTTCATCAGTGAGGAGGTAGAGACCCAGAGGTTGAACTCTATTCAGTGTACATTCTACAGTGGTCCCTAGTCATTCAAAAGAAGCAGAATGATCAGAAAGACCCTGACTTAGCCTAGCATATAACACAACTTTTTGTAAGGTTAAAGGAGCCAAGGGTTTTCCATATAATAATATGGAAACTGATCCTTGTGGACCAGACACTCAACTGACCTTGACAGTAAAAATTACTAATTTTTACCACCTGTATGGTCTTAAAGACTAAAAGGGGGGTATAGCCGAAGTCTAAAGTAACTGGCATGCTCATTCACCACACTAAGAAACCCCTATTAGAGCTACGACCTTATGGGGTGTTACTGGATGACCATTTCTCCATAAGGATTTTCTTCTTCATCAGGAAATGCTTCCCAGATGTGGCACATTAGAACCCTGGCTCAATTTCAACACTGCAGTTCTGATGACACACAAACCCACGACAGAGGGAGAGAGGGAGGGATCACACGTTGTAATTCTAGTCACTCCATCAGTCATCCACCTTCCTCAAAGCTTCCAGTGGAGATTCTCAGAGGAGGTCATGACATTTGTCACGTCAGCAGGACGACCTATCTCTCTTTACAAAGGGACCTTCTCAGAGCAGAGGTTTATAAGTCAGTCCATCTCTCAGGCCTGCAAATTTTGTCCATGGAATAATCCTCAAGATGGGCAGCTACTTCCAGTGAGGTTTCTTGTTACAGAAATAAGGCCACAACCTGGGGTTGATGGGGGCTGAGATTGGAGTTCACCAAATGTCTCTTGTGATAGGCAGACAGAACTCTTAGTCACAACTGAAATCTTGCCTTCATGGATTGAGGCCTTTTCCTCACATGAATACCTCAACTCCAAGACTCTGTATCTAAATGCATATGAACAATATTCTTTCCCCACAGAATGTCTTCTACAACCTGGCTCTATGCATGAATAGAAAAGTCTCATAACCCTTCCCAAGTCATACAACTGGTGATTTCCACAAAATATTTTACGACTTCGGCCAATTAAATTTGAAGATTGAATATGGACATACTAGGACTATAGAAAAGCAGCATAATCCTAGCTTATATCAATTTTCAAATCTACCCAACAACATGCCAACCTATATACTACTGATACTATAATGTTAAAAAAAAGTATTGCTGTGGCTGCGCTCCTTGTGAATTGGGCTTTTCACTAATAGAAAACTTCTACTTTTCTGTCTCTCAAATTCACTATCAAAAAAAAACCCCACATACATCCACTTAAAGCATTTAAATATACAGTTTTAACTCCAAGTATTTATATAACATTTTTGTTTTGTCATCTCCGTCTACCTGTCTTTTGACTGGCCCAAACCTGCTGCTAATCTAGTCTATGTTCCATTCTTTTTCATTTCACTTGCTTTTATAGCATTTGAGTCCCCCAGTCTTAAGCATTCTCAATAGTAATTCTTCTTTCTCCCTCAGTAAACAATAAAGCCTCAGGAAGTGCCTGGACTTTAGTTAACCCGTGCTTGAGTGTGGTGCTGGATGTGTGTGTCCCCAGTCTCATTCTCAGTAGTACTCTGAGGTCTAAAAACTATTTGCATCTTTGTATCTTCCTTTTCTGCTACTGCCTCCATGCCTAACTGTGAAAGCAGTCACCGATTAACAAAAAAATAAGGTGTTCTTTTCCAAGTTAAACACTGCTCCTGCCTGGCCTCAAATTGGAAGCTCAGGGTCTTGGGAGCTTTTTCAACCATGGGGTAAATAGGAAGAGTTACAGGTCAATACTTAATTTTTTCAGGAAAACACTAAGGGTAGTGAGCATTTTAATACCCCAAATTAAGAAAAACATTATTTCAGAAGGTTCAAAAGCCCATTAGTTTCATAGTTTGAAAAATTGGCATTGGCATGGGCTATCAAGTTTCAACTATAGGACTTTGGAACTACGGTCATATACACATGAGTTTGAGTGGCTTAATCAATTTACATTTAAGGCTATTTCATTTGAACTGAAATATTACAGCTAGTAAAGATACTGCATCTAAAAAGATAACCAATTTAAGGGGAAGGACTTATTTCTGTAGCTACCAGCTATTTTCTTCCTGAAAGGCATTTTATGTGGGACTGATAGACTTCCTAATACAAAGAGCTCTTAAAGGTCAAATCCCAAGTTTTTTGTTTTATTAGATATTTTCTTTACATACATGTCATATGATATCTCCTTTCCCAGTTTCCACTTCAAAAAAAAAGAAATAAAATAAAATAAAACAAAACAAACAAACAAACAAACAAAATCTGTTCCCTCCCCCCTCCCCCTGCTCACCAACCCACTCTCTCCCATTTCCTGGCCCTGGCATTCCCTTACACTGGGACATAGAACCTTCACAGGGCCAAAGGCCACTCCTCCCACTGATGACCTACTTGGCCATCCTCTGCTATATACATGCTGCTGGAGCCATGTGTACTCTTTGGTTGGTGATTTAGTCCCTGGGAGCTCTGAGGGTACTAGTTAGTTCATATTATTGTTCGTCCTAAGGGGCTGCAAACCCTTCAGCTCCTTGGGTCCTTTCTCTAGCTCCTTCATTGGGGACCCTGTACTCAGTCCAATGGATGGCTGTGAGCCTCTACTTCTGTATTAGTCAGGTACTGTCAGAGCCTCTCAGGAGATAGGTATATCGGGCTCCTGTTAGCAAGCACTTCTGGCATCCACAATAGTGTCTGGATTTGATGATTGAATATGGGACCAGGGAGTGTTCTGACCCAAAAACTCAGGTGAGATCACCATTTTCTCTCCAGTGACTTTCTAAGGAAGGACAAGGCAGGACCAGCCAGAAGGCACAGGCCTCAGAAGTGGCAGGGCAGCTGGGACAGGATCCTTTCTAGCTCTGTCTACACCTAGGAGGGACAGCGGATCAACAGCCCTCTCTGTGCCTTTCCCCACAAGTAGAGATCCTGTCTCCAGAGTATGCTCTGACCCCAGGACTCAGGAGGAACAGTTGATCCACAGTCCTCTGTGCATGGGTTTTACCAGAGGAGAGCTCATCTCCCAGAAGTGCTGACACAGGCTTACAGACCCACAGGAGGAACAAGCTCCAGCCAGAGACAGCAAAAACATCTAACACCAGAGATCAACAGATGGCGAAAGGCAAATGCAAGAATCCTACCAACAGAAACCAAGACGACTTGGCTTCATCAGAACCAAGTTTGTTTTTAGTGAGAGAAGGTGTGAAGACTTTTCAGCTACTAGACTGTAATGATGTCCCATCAAGCAATTCTGCAGTAAAACTCATGGTATCATTTCTGTATGTGAGAATATTGGTTCCAATGAAGACGTGCTATCAGATGACCTTTACCAAAAAATAAACTTACTGTACCCTGCTTCACTCATGTGACAACAAAATGTACACAGCCCCCTGTGAAAACATCTTAATGCAAATCCAACTACTATTTTCCAAACATTCTTGTCGTTTTTTTTTTTAATACAGAACCTCCACTCCTAACCTATTTCTTTCTGAAAGCCTTGCTAAGAACTATGTCTTCAATCTCATCATCTATTCATCTTCTTCTCAACTCTTATTGCTTCACTGGCACTTTTGCAGTGCAGTATTGGGGTCCTTTAAGGCTTAGTAACTTCCACTTCCTTGGCTTTCAGTTTCCAACACTATTTACACAACCTTTCCTATAGTCTTCTTTTAATGCAATGTATCTGACTGAATTGGCACATCCTAACTGATACTACCTAGCTCATTTCCATGGGTGAATTATATAATGATAACTATGCTTTAATTCTTGTTAAATTAATTTAGCATGCTCTGGGTTTGTTCTGAAGGCGAACTCTAATTGATCTCCAATCACTTATCTAAATGTTAAATTGCTAACAGCTCTCAAATTTTTCAACTAAAACAAGTCCCTAGTAATGATGCACTCAAAGACAATTTGAGAAGCGGATTAAAAAATTCTCCACTGCAAAAAAGACAGCACTTTCAACAAATGGTGCTGGCTTAACCGGTGGTTAGCATGTAGAAGAAGGCAAATTGATCCATTCTTATCTTCTTGTACAAAGCTCAAGTCCAAGTGGATCAAAGACCTCCACATAAAACCAGATACACTCAAACTAATAGAAAAGAAAGTGGGGAAGAGCCTTGAGCACATGGGCACAGGGGAAATTTTCCTGAACAGAACACCAATAGCTTATGCTCTAAGATCAAGAATCAACAAATGGGACTTCATAAAATTGCAAAGCTTCTGTAAGGCAAAAGACACTGTCAATAGGACAAAATGACAACCAACAAATTGGGAAAAGATCTTTACCAATCCTATATCTGATTGAGGGCTAATATCCAATATATACAAAGAACTCAAGAAGTTAGACTCCAGAGAAACAAATAATCCGATTAAAAAAAATGGGGTACAGAGCTAAACAAAGAATTCTCAACTGAGGAATACTAAATAGCTGAGAAGCACCTAAAGAAATGTTCAACATCCTTAGTCATCAGGGAAATGCAAATCAAAACAACCCTGAGATTCCACCTCACACCAGTCAGAATGGCTAGGATAAAAAACTCAGGTGACAGCAGATGCTGGCAAGGTTGTGGAGAAAGAGGAACACTCCTTCATAGCTGGTGGAATTGTAAGCTGGTACAACCACTCTGGAAATCAGTTTGGCAGTTCCTCTGGAAATTGGACATAGTACTACCAGAGGACCCAGCTATACCACTCCTGGGCATATACCCAGAAGATGCTCCAACATGTAATAAGGACACATGCTCCATCATGTTCATAGCAGCCTTATTTATAATAGCCAAAAACTGAAAACAACCCAGATGTTCCTCAACAGAGGAATGGATACAGAAAATGTGGTGCATCTACACAATGGAGTACTATTCAGCTATTAAAAACAATGAACTTATGAAATTCTTGGGGAAATGGATGGATCTGGAGGATATCATCCTGAGTTAGGTAACCCAATCACAAAAGAACACACATGGCATGCATTCTCTGATAAGTGGATATTAGCCTAGAAGATCAAAATACACAAAGTACAATCCACAAACCACAAGAAACTCAAGAAGAAGGAAGACCAAAGTGTGGGTACTTTGTTCCTTCTTAAACGGGGGAACAAAATACCCATGGAAGGATTTTCCAAGACAGACTATGGAGCAGATACTGAAAGAAGTACAGTCCAGAGACTGCTCCACCTGGGAATCCTTTCCATATTCAATCATCAAATCCAGACACTATTGTGGATATCAGCAAGTGCTGGCTGACAGGAGCCTGATATGGCTGTCTCTGAAGAAGCTCTGACAGTACCCAATACAGAAGTAGAGGCTCACAGCCATCCATTGGACTGAGTACAGGGTCCCCAATGAAGGAGTTAGAGAAAGCACCCAAGAAGCTGAAGGGTTTGCAGCCCCTTAGGACAAACAACAATATGAACTAACTAGTACCTTCAGAGCTCCCAGGGACTAAACCACCAACCAAAGAGTACACATGGCTCCAGCAGCATATATATAGCAGAGGATAGCCAAGTAGGTCATCAATGGGATGAGAGGACCTTGGCCCTGTGAAGGCTCTATGCCTCAGTGTAAGGGAATGCCAGGGCCAGGAAGAGGGAGAGGGTGGGTTGGTGAGCAGGAGAAGTGGGGAGGGCATAGGGGATTGTTTTAATTTTGGGGTTATTTTATTTTGTTATTTTATTTTATTTTTCTTTTTTCTTTTGGAGGGGAACCTGGGAAAGGAGATATTGTAAATAAAGAAAACATCTAAAAAAAAAATATTCTCCACTGCAGCAGCTTCAATTGGCTGCCAGTGCTCACTGCAATCACTCTCAGGCTGAGGCCTTTTAGAAGATCATAGTACCAAGAACAGCTAACCCTGTCCTCTCTTGACTGCTCTCACAGTAGACACAGGAGATAATCAGATTTTCATAATCACTATAGGGCTTCACCCTAGAGAGCCCATCTTTCCAAGAAAAGTTTATTTAAAACTGCATATAATTTTTTTAAAGTTTTTACATTTGTGTTTGTGTGCGTGTGTGTTTGTTTGTATGTATGTATGTATGTACGCATGACCATATATGCAATTAGACTCCAAGGGACAACTTCAGCAGTCACTTCTCTCCTTCCTCTATATGGAGCACAAGGATACACTCATCATACAGCTTGGTAGCATGTCCCTTTTCTCACTGAACCATCCTGCAGCCTCATGCATCCTAGTGTTTCACCTGTCTTAGATTTACTCTATAGTGTGTTGATGTGGGCTTACATCTAAAGGAAGGCTCTCCTCTTTCTGATCTCTGATCAAAACTAAAGTCCTAAGACACTGTAACCATGTTTCTTTATTCTGTGGTTTAGGTCCCTGATAGCTGATGCCCAAGGTGTAGCAGTATTTCATGTTAAGAAAAGCAGTCTTAGGCCACGCTTCCTTCAGGACACTGTTTTTGCAACTTCCAGCAGCAACTAAAACATTAATCTCAAAATAATCAAGACGTTCATGGTTTGACAAGAATGCCTACAGTGTTTATATCTTTAAAACGTCCATGTAATCTTTAATATATGTTATTTTAAATTATGTATATGTGCACATGAGAGCAGTTGTCTATAGAATCCAGAAGAGAATATTGTATCCCCTGGAGCTGGAGTTACAGTCCACTTATATTCACTTTTTAAAAAGTCAAATTTGAATACATTACATTATAGTCATATATCAATTATATCCTAGTAAAGTCTGTAAGTGAATTTGTAGTTTTCTCTAAAGTGTACTAATAGAACATTAGCCAAAATAAACCATTTGCTTTGCTTTACATTTATGTGTTTACTTATTTGTATACATATGTGTAAGAATGCACATGCCACACTGTTGGGTAGCGGTTTCCTCCAAGATGGAAACATACTATCCATCCAAGATTGAAAGGGACCATCCAGCAGGGAAGACCCTCAAGCCAGAAGGAAAACAACCGAAATACCCCAGGAAATTCCTGAAACGAACCAAACTCACTAGGGCCCCTCCTTCCCAGAGTAAACAAGGCAAGTAAAACAGAGCAGGCAAGCTAACTGGAAGAAAATCAGACTAAATCACTTAGAAAAGACAATCCCCAACCTGGGTAGCTGCCTGCAGGGTGTGCAGCAGGTTTCCTGCTTTATAAGCTGTCACCTATGTCGGGGTGAGCTTTGGTGACTCAGCTCTCTAAGAGCTATTTCTGCTCCTGTAAGTGACCCCTCACCCATATTCTTGTAAGAAACTTCATTTCGTTGGTTTACCAAGCTGGACTCTGGTGCTATCCGTACTTTGGTCTGTCAGGGGCCCTCTATCTGGGGTGAGTAGACACGGATGTTGTGTTGTGTCTCCCCTGGAAAAAAATTGTCACACAACACACATCCTGTGTGTGAAGATTCGAGAACACCCTTTCCTTGTTCAGTTATCTCCTTTTAGCATGTGGGTTCAGGGATTAAATTCAAGTGGTCAGGCTTGGATGACAAACATCTTTGCATACAGAGCCATCTCAAGGGTCCATTTTGCTTTTTGAGATGGTATTTTTGGTCCAAAACTGGTGGAGGTATTCTCACTATAGCCTCTCTATGGAAAATTACAGGCATGTGTCCCCAAACCCATTTAAAAACATGGACATTTCTGAAATACAATGCTAACATATTCAACATAGGTGCTCCTATTACAATTACTAGCCATATTTCTCCTATAAAGTTTCTTAGTGATTTACATTAGTATCTGACATTCTAGAATCTATTTGTGACATATATATAATAGCATATATACTCATATATGTCATATGTATTCACATATATATCAAACAAATTAATCCTGATCAACATACTTTATCAAGTTAGATTAGCCTTAAATTATTTCCACCAGAGCACATGTAAGGTAAACTACAATGAACAGTTATAAAAAATAAATTGTAAATTTATAATGAATTGTTATGTGATTAATCCTGAATACTGAACATATTATATATCCTTTTTATTCAAGGTAAGTTTTCATTGTATTTGTCTTTTTAAAAACAAGCTATGAGCTGGGCATGGTGGTACACGCCTCTAAACCCAGCTCTTTAGAAGCTAAACACGGGGATTACTGAGTTCCAGGTCACCCTGGGCTGAACAGTGAGATCTTCTCTAAAGTCAAACAAAACTAACAGTAATATATCTTTTTTAAAATTGTAATTTGAAAATGTGGTAAATATATATATAATACAGCTGAGACTAGAGCTGTTTTGAAATTCCTACACAGGTTGTACCACACGCTCAGGGGCCCTCACTAGAAGAGGATGCCTGGAATGAAAGGATAGCAGCAGCAACCCCACCACGCCCACTTCGAGCCCTCAGAGAACTCGAAGGAGAGTGGGAATCAGAGCTCCTTTAAGACCCTGGACAGTGCTGAGGTTTCCATCCCAACATTAACCCGGGAAGGCTGTGACCTTGCCCCCGGGCCTGGAATGATGGCTGCACTCCAGGACCACGAGGGATGGCTCTCAACCCGAGCGCACACCTTACCGGGAGCCCCCGACCCAGTTCATCTCTCCAGAGGCTCCCTCGCGGGGCCTTCGCAGCTTGCAGCTCGCAGCTCACAGCTCACAGCTCGCACGCACACCGAAAGTCAGGCCACAGCCGGCACCTCTCCCGACAGGCACCACGTGAGAGCGCCTTCCGGTGTGACACCGGGTCTCGCTCCGTGTGCTTCCGGTTAGGCCCATGCTTTCCTTCAGGTTCTGTGTTGGGCTGTCAGTTCATGGGCTGGACTTGGAAAGGCGACTCGCTACAGATATCTGAATTCGAAGGCGACGACGTTGTCAACCAACTTGTCACACCATACCCGAATTCTTGACTTGAATTTGCAGTGCAATTTTAATATTTCGAAAGAATTGAGAAGAATCACCACACTGGACAGTTGTTTACGGTTTGTGAATCCCTTAAAGAGTTTTACAGAGCTTTGATTAGCTGTGAAAAGTTCCTTACATTAAATTTCTTTCTGAACAAACAAAATCCTAAAGCAAAAAATGGTTTTGTGTTGTTTTGTCTTCACAAAACATTTCTCTTGCAAATTAAAAAACAAGTTTTAATCGAGCAGTGGGGTGCTCGCCTTTATTCTCAGCACTTGGGAGGCAGAGGCAGGCAGATTTCTGAGTTTGAGTTCAGCCTATTCTACAGAATGGGTACCAGGGCAGTCAGGGCTACAAAGAGAAATCCTTTCCAAAAACAAAAAACAAATAACAAAACACTACCATCACCACCACCACCAACAACAACATGAAGTTCCTTGTTCCACATAAACAAAGTACTTTTTCTAACTGCCATGATTTCTTCCAATAAAAACAATTGTCAAAATAATAATGTTTAAGTTGCTAAGAACTAGTAACTAAAATAAATACATCTTATTTAAAAAACATTAATCCTAATTTTATAACAACGACAACAACCCCTGCCAAATTTTATCTGTAAAGGAATCAAAACAGGTAAAGTCAGCATTTCAAAAAAAAAATCACTGAGTGGCTGAGGACTTTTTAAATTAACCATGCAGGCAAAGCAGGTGCAATTGGTCTGAACCTCCAACTTATGTTCAAAAGCTTTGTTGGATAACTGAAAGAGGAAACTTCACTAATGCATTATCTTTTTCTTTTACTTTTTTCCTTTGGCCTGGAAATAAACAAAAAGTTTGTTTTCTGAGAAAAGCAAAAGACAGAGAGCCTAGATAAATTATCTCTTCTCTCTAAGTAGAGTCCTTTTGTTCCTAGACACAGAGCTGCAATAGGAATATGAATCAAGTTATGGATTAACATTAAGACACACACTTAGACAAGCTATTGGTGAACTTTCCTTCACAGCAAATGATAGCTCTGTAGAAATATGGGCACTGTTGAAATATTGACCTAAGATGTTATCTAAATTGTTGTTTTTGCATTCAATTAGTAAGCCTCATAAGAGATACATATAGTTTAAACACCATTATTTAAGAGCCAGTATATCAATTAGGTAATCCTTTGGGTTTGGAAGATTGTTCAAGATAACAGTATTGTACAAAGAAAATATTATTTAGCATTTCTTGAAAAGAAAAAAGAATGACCCACTCGAACTTCTTATAACTTGAGTAATTTATCTTTCACTTCTAAAGATTGCTGATTTATAATGAAAACATAAACATACTACACAATCATATATTTATATATTTTTAGTTCTCTTCATTAGAAAGATGTTTGTTTTATACATTATGAAATATATTTTATATATAAATACGTATGATTTCCAGTTCTACTCTTGATATTGGTGATCCATGAAACTATAGCACTTTTTAGGGCAGAGTGATTTAATTATTGCATTTAGAAAAAAATTTAAATAAATTTTTATTTTTTTAATTTTATGTGCATAGGTGTTTTGCCTATATGGGTGTGTGTGCCATTTTCATGTCTAATATACTTAGAGGCCATAAGAGGGCATGTAATTCCCTGGAACTAGAGTTCTAGACAGCTGTGTGTTACCATGAGGGTGCTAGGATACTGTGTCCTCGGCAAGAGCAGTGAGTGCCCTTAACTGCTTATCCATCTTTCCAGCTTCCTGCACTAGTAAATTTGAAACATTAGTGTCAGACTACTTTTCTCAGATTATTAATCCCCTTGAAAAAATGTTAATATTTCAAATATGAAATTACGTTAAGTTCAGAAGCTTGAGTGGAAATTTTATAATGCTTACTACAATAACAAGTGATTTTGGGGTGGGGGATGTTCATGTTTTTTAATTAATTATTTTGTTTACATGCCAAATGTTGCCCCCTTCTCAAATATTTTTACTTTTCAAGATAGAATCTTACTATGGACCCCAGACTGGCCTTGAACTGCAATCCCCCCTGTTTTACCTTATGAATTCCGCTATTAAGTTATGAGCCCCAATGCCCTGAATTAGTCATGTACAGATTTAATGTCTATGGCTATACCAAGTACATATCAGACAATAGATTTAATGAGTAGGATATCAGTTAAAGAAAGATAAAAGCACAGTCAAGCGTATATTTTGGCTCTGGCTCTCTTGAACCATTGAGCATAGAACGGAAGTCCCATAAATGATAATGGAACCTGCTTATAGCAATGAGCTCTTCTGTGTAGCCAGCGTTTTCACGTACTTTCCTACGCTGTCAATATCACTGTCAGGACCATGATTCACTCCACTCTGGGTTGATCTGTATGGACATTTTGAAGACAAAGGTGGCAATGATGGAGTGCTGATGGCAGTTGAAACTGAGCCTACCATCTTCATAAACTCAAGTCGGTTTCTAAAGCAAAAGTGGGAGGGGCTCTAAGTGAACCGAAAAACATGCACAGCACAAGCTTTATCAACTCCTCTACAGAGTCGAGGAAGGAACTCTCACAAATAACAAGTGATTTTTTTCACTTCCTTTTTTCTCTCCTCATTTGGAATTCAAACTAATATTAACTTCATTTTTTCTTTCAATAAAAAAAATTAAAAGAAACCCCATAACAATTTTAATGTCTTATTTTAAAAGAATATGTAACCATGCATAGTTAACAAAACAAATACCTTTTGAGCATTCATTCTAGATGGCTTCATCATTGGTCAAACATGAAGTGGACTACCACAAAACTAGTTAGAATATATACATTATTTTGTATGTTCTCTTGATGCATGAGACACAGAGATACAATTGACATGAGAAGTATAGAACTGTAGTATTCCTTAAAAAGTCATTTAATGTTCAGGTATATCCTGCACAACAACAATTGAAAGTATGGTATGGTATGGTATGGTATGGTATGGTATGGTATGGTA
>JADRCD010105606.1:5415-19785 GCA_019843815.1 Montemys delectorum | reverse complement strand
TTCCCCCAAAGCTTTGCCCTTGGTGGCCTGGACGTCATGAACACAAGACTGTTTATCTGGAAAATTGAAAATGAAAATAAGCATCTTGTAAAAATATATATGGCATACTCATTTTCAGACTTTTACCTTGCATAGAAGCATTTGGTTGAAATTAATTTGGCCTTCCATCTGTGAAATTATTGTTTTCAATGGGCTTGGTCATATGATTATTAAATGGCGATTTTAGTGCCATCATTCTTTATTACAGTTTAATATTAGTGTTTTATTATCTATGTAGAAAGCAGAACTGAGGACCGTAACCACATTCATCATGCTTCTACTCTGAGAAAGAATTTAACGAGCCTCACATAAAATGCTACCTTGAGGAAATGTCGCAATTAAAATGGTACAGCTGCTTGGAATACATAAAATTTCCCACTGAGAAACAAACCCGGCAAACTCTGAGCATTGTGGCAGAGGCTGGCATTGTTAGGACGGTTGTTGGGAAGCCCTGCCTATCCCATCTCTCATGTCTGTCTATGCATCACTTACAACCAATACCTGTGTGGTTGACCGGGACAAGGTACTCATGTAGTTAGAAGAAGCAGACAATAGAGAAGTTCACTCTGTAATTACATGAACATGTTTATTTAATTTTTTTTTTAATTTTAGTGTGTGTATGTGTGTGTGTGCGTGAGTGAGTGTGTGTGTGTGTGTGTGTGTGTGTGTGTGAGAGAGAGAGAGAGAGAGAGAGAGAGAGAGAGAGAGAGAGAGAGAGAGAACAAGAGCATGTATGGCATTTCATTTGGAAATCAGGTCACCAGGCTTGCCTGGCCAGTACCTTTACAGGCAAGGTCACCAGCCCAGCCCAGCACTAGCACTTTAAAACACCTGTTTATTTACCTGCCTACCCCTTCCTTGTCCCTCAAGCCATTGAGTCTCAAATCACTAGGTGTTTCCTATGCCCCATCTGTAAGCTCTTTTGTAAGAGGTGAGGACTTCCACGAGCATTATCTAATTACACACCCCGCCTTTCCCTTTATATGCCTGAGGAAAGAATAGGTATAAGATATATTCATAGGAAAGGAAAACAAGAAAAATGATTCCATTCAAGCGGACGCCAGGGAGAGTATCAGTGTAGCCCCATGAAAACGACACCTCCCCTGAATTTGTAGCGTGGGCTGAATGGCGAGCGAAAGAGCTAACTGGAATCCTGATATTCTGGCACAGCTTTCTAAGGCACTGATACAAACCTGAAAATAAAATAAAATAATAAAATAAAATAAAATAAAAGTCAGACTTGGAAGCACACTAGTGGCACACGTATAATCGTTATGGGACGTTTATGAGTTATTTACTCATCAAGCTTGAAAATATCAAAGGATAAGTTTGCCTCTTATTAGCATGAAGCCTTTTAAAATGACACTCGTGAAATTCTCCCTGCCCTTTTATTTGCAGTTCCGTCTCTGAAGCACCTCTGTATTACATCTCGAATGGCAGAACCACCCACAAATGCCATCCTCTTCTTTTAGGCAAATATTGATTTTGCCCATCACCTAAGCCCGAGCACTTTGGAGAGGGTGCTCGTGCGCGTGAATGTCATGTTGCTTTTGGGGGGGGGGGGGGCTGCAAGTACTTCGTCAATGAGATATCCTCGGGAACTATGCTCTATTCTGAGGTGCAGTCACAGCTTGTGGAAGGTGTCACTCAAATCTAGGGAGCAGCTTGTTCGTGATAGTTTTTGTCAAGTTAACATAAATGAGACTCCCCTGGGAAGAAGGAACCTTAATTGGCGAATTGCCTCCATCAGATTGGCCTTGAAGGTAAGTCTAGAGGTATTTTCTTGTGATGCAGGACGTCCCAGTCCTTGGTAGATGGTGCCATTATGAGGATAGAAGCTGAGCAAGCCACACAGAGCAAGCCAGTAAGCAGCATTCCTTATGGTCTCCACACCAGTTCCTGGCCCCAGATTCCTGCCTTAAGTTCCTGTCCTGATCCCCCCCACAGGAAAGACTGTAACTTGGAAGTATACAAACCAAATAAACTCTTTCTTTCTTGGTTTCTTTTGGTCACTGTATTTTCACATCGGTTCTCCGGGTGCTTGAGTTGAGACTTGGAGTGTTATTGTATGTAAAAGAGCCTGTCCACCATCAGGGAACCTACCTTCAAGCACTCTTCTCGACTATGAGTTACAACAGAAGGCCTCATGTTGTTCTCTGTAAAAGTTTGGGCAGAATCTTGGGGAGGATAACCAGTTAACTTGTCATTGAAGTGAACTCCCCTAAGGACTCAGGCTAGAAGAGCCACTTCTGGGGAGTCCCGCTCCATCTCCTCCCTGTATAAGTCAGAGAAATTGTTGAACAGGAGCAAACACCTTTCTCAGAAGACAGCTTGGAGTTATAGGAGCCAGTCCGTTCTGTGGGGAGATGAAGGATAGTAGCTGGGTAGGAATGAGCACAGACAGGAGCTAACAGGCCAGAAGAAGATTGCAATGCTTAGAGGAACAAGGCTCCAGTCTGCTTGCAAAGCAATCATTGGGAAAGAAGCCAGACTGTGTGAGGGATGCCCAGTAAAGAGCAAGGGAGGGAAGTCTGCGGTTCTTGTTCCGCTTTGAAATCTGTCTGATGTTGAGGAACTTGGTTATGTTTCCTGGCTACATGGTCTATCATTTAATAATAGCACTAATAAGGTATTTAGAAGTAACAAAGAGTTTTCATATGGATCACACTTTTCTACAAGGGAATGATGTGAAGATAAGAAGGGGATATAGGAGAAAGGCTTCACAGGCTATTTTCATAAGCTTCTATACGATATGATTGGGCTCCATTCATTTTACTCTTGACCTACAAGGTAGCTAGTCACATTGAAGCCATTTTACAAGAGACACGTGGAAGTCAAAATGAATACACACACACACACACACACACAACACACACACACACACACACATATGCATCCTACCTCAAAGTATTGTAAACAGAATTTAGAATAGGGCATTTTTCATAATCCAAAACAAATGTAATATGGTAACTATTTTCACAAAATAATAATAGAAACATAGAAATAACAGAGAATCAGTACTAAATTCTGCAAAGATTAAATCACATTTCTCAGCCTTGAGATTGCTGTTGTATTTCTACTGTAAGCAAGACATTGCTGGGAACTTGTGAACTCATCATCAATGACTTCTCAAGCATTGTTTTGGATTGTGTTAGCTTGCCTATCTCTGTCTCACTTACAGCGGCTTGTAGCTTCCACCTGAATCATTAGGACTCAGGATTTTATGCTTGTCCCTGTTCAGTAGGAATATCCTTCTCTACCCTTCCAAGTTAGGCTGATTGTCAGAGTTATAACAGCTGATAACATATGGGTGCCATGTCATTTCCTCACAAAAGCCTTAAGAACAAGTATGGGATTTGCCTCTGTCTCTTTTGATCTGCATTACAGTGATCATCAATTTTTCAGAGGTGCTGCATCAGCCCACAGTCTGATGTGAAGTGATGTATCCTGGTATTCTTCACTGGCAAGCATCTGATATTTAGTGTGGGGAAAGAATCTTTTGCCAGGCTAAGACTCTACAGTTTGGAAACTGTTGCTAATGCAACAAAATCTACCCTACCCTACTCTGACTAATGTAGAGTCTATTACTTTCTACAACAGAAAAGTTGTCTTACCTTTCGTCTAGATAAGCATCCTAGAATGGCTTCCTAGAGGAAGATCCAGTCATCTGCATAAGTGTGTTTGCTTTCTGCTACTATAACAAAATATCTGAGACAATCAACTTAATATGAGAAAAGAGTTTCGTTCTGAATATTCAGAGATTTTTGTTCATAATCACTTGCCACTACTGCTTTTGGGTCTGTTGTGGCTCAGTGTAGGAAGCTGCTCACTTCATGTAGGCTAGGTAGCAAAGGGGTGAGGAAAGACAGTATTTATCATCTCCTTCAAAGGGGTGCTTAGTGTCCTAACTTCTATCACTGGGCCTTAACGCCTCCTCCTGATGATACAGTGGGCTACAGATCAAGTCTTTGGCTTGTGTCCTTCTGGGGAAACTTTTCCAAAACACGACATAGAGTTGCTGCCACTGAGACCACAAATGTAGCTTTGCCTGAAGAAAGAAGACACATCTGCGTGGTAGCAGAGAGAAGCCTGCAAAGCAGAAGCTCATGGAGAGCAGCTTCCTAAAACTGCAGGCCTGAAACACCCCTTTGATAGAGCGGCAGGAGGCCGGCTGCTCTGCCTCCCACATCTTGTGCAAGTAAACACATCTCCAGTGGAATGCCTTCCCATGAGTTCAGTATCTTGCCTATAAGAAAATATAAAGTGAGCTTGTCAACACTCCGGCTCTTCACCCCGAAGTATAAAGAAGCCGAGATGGAATGAGTCAACTCTGAGCATTTGGCTCACAGGTTTGTTTGCAGTTCTCATGTTTCTGGGAAAGTCTACCCTAGATGGCTGCACATGAATCCCCGCAGTACACACTTCCTTGTGTAAGTTAATCTAGGTGCATTCTTGCGGGTGTTAGACAATACCTTAGAATTGAGCTATATAAATGCACAATGTCTCAATTTTATAACAACATCTAAACATATTTACCTCACAGCTCTATGTACCAGTCACGGCAGAGTTGTCAGCTGTCAGTGGTGGCTGATGAATATACGTCATATAAAACTGTCAAAGACTCCCAAGGCCATCAACTCCCTTCTACATCAAATACGGTTCCCTTCACTGAGTTCCAGGAATGGCTGCAATCTGGCCCTACTCTAAATCCACATCATGTCTTGAGTCTGTTTCTCTATTCTGTGCAGCCTGCTCAGCTGTGTGCTCACCGCGCAGCCTCCTACTCTTCCCACCCTTTCTCCTTTCCCCTGTGCCTAGCCAGATTCTTAGACATCAGCCTCTAGAAGCAGTTGTCTGCATTCTTTGCCTCGGTCCCACACTGATCTATCTCCTCCTAGTCAATCCAGCAGAATCACCCACGTTACTCTTTCCCTGGCTTTTCTTGCTCAGCTGTATTAAAAGATTTTGAAAACCTTCCTTGTTCAAATTCTCTGGACCACAAGTTCCTGAACGCTCCACTCTCCCTGCTGGCAGCTCCTTCTCTTCCTCTGAGGCACTGGTTGGTCTTTCATGCCATTCTCAGGCTCTTCTGTCCCCCTGGTGTCCTTAGATTGTCACAGATCACATGTGATTCCCATCATCATGCCTATCATCTGAGGTGGTTTCTGCTTGGCTATAAGGAAAAATATCCGTACTACTCACCCATTTTTTTTCTTCCTTGTGAAGAGAAATGTTCACTTGTACTACATCCCCAGCCACCCCACCTCTTCTATCTCCTCATGGAAGGAGAAATTGTCAGATGCTAACTTTGAGAAGAAAAATCTGGCAATGCTCAGATGGGCATCTTCTTTCTCTTTCTAATCCAGGCACAGAGTACACATGTTCCTTCCTCCCTCTGTTCTTCAGGCTTCCAGCATGGGTGCACCTGTGTGATACATCTCTGCCTTGCAGAAACAGGTGGCTCTGTCCTTTTATGGGTTTCCTATAAGCAAAGAGAGTGCCTGCAGTCAAAGTCAAGTTCAGCAATATGAGATATATAAGTGATAAAAATAAAAGAAAAAGAGTTTAATTCTTCATATTTTTATTCATGTCATGTATAAATTAAAATTGGATAGAGGAAGTAGTATCTCATAATTGGCTCACAACACTTGCGGAATTGCATTCTGTTTCGAGAATATCCAGTTTGCTTCAATGTGGAAAATTTTTATTTTTGAACATAATCTATTATGTTCAGATATTATATTATGAACTCAGAGAAAACACTATAGATTCTAAGTGAATGAAATAGTTTTGCTTCTTTATTCATTCATCTGGCAGCAGTAACACATTGAGCAACTGTTCCACGTGCTGCATATAAATCAATTAAAATGAATGAATGGAAAATAATTCATGCTTTCATCTCATGATTCTTAAAGGGAAGGATGTTAGAAGGTGTTATGTTTTGAGAGCAGAAGCAGAAATGAAAAGAAATATAAAAAAAACAGAAGGAAGGAGGGGCAAAAGGGGAGGAATGGAAGGAGGGTTGGGGAGGGAAGACAGAAGAAGAAAGGAAAGGAAAGGGGAAGAGGAGAGGAAGATGGGAGGATGGATAGAGGACATGAAGAGAAGGACTCGAACTCAATTATGATTTCCATTTTCCTGGGGGTCTTTTTCAGTTATATAAGGCCGGCTATGCTTGAACTCTGGGATCTCCTGCCTCAGCCTTCCAGGTAGCTTACAATACAGGTATTCATCAAGCTTCTATTGTGATTTTTAATAAGTTGCTTAATGTCAGTCTTTCTGAGTGATTGGGTGGAAGGTAGGGAAGTAGCCTTGTAAATATCTGGGTAAAGTGGCTTTAGTCAGAATGGGCAGTTAGTGGATAAAACCTTATGCGAGCCATATTTGTCTTGCCCTGGGAATGTGAAAGAGGTCTGTGTGGCCAAAAACAAACAAAAAGGAAGAAATGTAACAGACGAGGAAAGAAAGGAAGTCCTGAACCAAAGCACAGAGTGCCTTATAGGGGTCGCTATGGCAGCACTTGGGTGTTGGCTTTGTCTCAGTGTTCCTGTGTGAGGAACGATCCCTGGGGGAGCAAAGGTGGATGCAGTAGGACAGTTAGATGACTCTGCAGAGAGGAGGATGGCTCAGAATAGGCTGGTGGCAGGAATGGGAAAAGCAGTCAGGTTTGGGGAATCATTTGAAAAGAAGCAACCAGGGTCCATAAAGAGTTGGGCCAGATGATTGGCTGCCAGTTAAAGAAAGAAGGCCATCATAAGAGTAATCAAAATTGCTTTTGTCTTCCAATTTATTGTCTTTTTTCTTAACTTTTTGACTATACATCATTATATTATTTATCATTTCACTCACTTACAGTATATTCCAAATGACTGTTGTAGAACATCAAGTGAGATAGAAGAACCCCTCAACAGTATGATTCCATTTCCTCCCATCTTTTGTGTTTCCGACGCCATATATTTTATTTGTATCTAAATTACAAATGGCATGAAAATATTTTATTGCTGCTTTAAACCATCTGCTCTCTGTGAAAGAAACTTCACGAAGAAAAATATAAGCTTGTCTCTTGGATTTGCTCAACTATTTGTGATTTCTCTAATCCCTTGCCCCTTCCTATAGTGCTGAACTCCCCGCTGTGGTTATTTCTCTCTACTGAAGCAGCATCATGTAGTGTGAGTGGGCTGGCAGCTCTCTTTTATCTGAAAACGTTGGTATTTCTTCTTCATTTAAAATGATGTATTCAATTGAACACAGAGCCTAAGCAGATTACCGTCTCCCTTCCCTCCGTCTCTAAAGACAACTTTCTTGCTACTCTTACCTTTGTGGACTTTCTTGTTTCTAGCTCTTGTTCTGTTTTATTTTCCCATTGTCCTTACTTTCACAGTTTGAGTGTGACATGTATCAATATAGCTTTCTTGTTATATGCTGAGTGTCATACATTTTATAGGTTAAAAATATATTTATCAAATTTAGAAGAATTTTGTACATTAGGTGAGCATGGATGAACCTTACACTTTCTATGTGACTGTGGTTGACCTTGAATTTCCCAGCCCCAGCCCTCCTGTCATTCCCTCCCAAGTGCTAGGACTACACCAGGCTTGGTTTATGCAGCACCGTGACTAGAACCCAGGGCTTTGTGCATGCCTGCTAAGCATTCTACCAACTGAGCCACATTCCCCAGCCCAGGTGTCAGTTCTTTAAAAATTTTGCTACATCGTTTTTCTCTCCTCTTCTAAAAATTTAATTATGTATGTAATTTTCAATAGATCACTATGACTCCATTTTAATTTTCTTCTGGGGTCAATATTTTGCCTCTTAATTATCCTGTTGTCATACATCTTTTGTTTCACTATAGCTCTCTCTGAAAATGTGTACACCATCAACATCATGTTAAGCAGTCTAACTAGGTGGTCAGCCACACCCTGTTTCCACAATGTTAAAAAAAAAGATTTCAATCAAAAGCAAAAAAAAAAAAAAATTGGAAATGCTTTTACAAGAAGATGATTACTTCTCTCTGCCAAGAGAGAACTCAGTGAAACTCTAGCATAAGTATTCCTGCAAATCAGTGAGACCCGTTGTCATGGATTTGGAGGAGGCTTTCATAGCAAATAAAAAAATTTCTGTATGAGGCATTCCTTCTTGAGTGTGGCTGGATTTGCCAGTCCAAGTCACTCCATGATGTTTTCCTTTTATTGTCAAGATTTGGAGCAAACAGCCATCAATTTGTATTTTACTGTTGTACTTCGAAGAATGTCAGATATTTCCAGTGGGCACATGTTGATAGTTAAAACAGCTAACCTGCATTAAAAAGGAAAATATTTACTTCCTGCTCCTGAACATCTCAAGTTCTCCCCCTTACATCTTTACATCTGCTTGGAAAGAGGGTTTCTGTGGTTGCTGCTGCCCCCGCCCCCAACTTCCCGGTGACTCTCAAGCCCAGAGTCCCCCCCTCATCCCCCCCCCCCCCATGAATGTTGGATTTCTAACAGAGATGTGTGGGCTGCATCTGAAAAGGCCTCTCTGGATGTTATTTATCAACAAGATCCTGAAGGATTCACTTTGGATTTTATCCAACTGTTAATGTTCAATGAAAATATTGACTTGTTATAGTCACAGGGGACGATCCCAGAGACTTGAACATCCATGAAGTTAGAAAAGACAGCAGGATTCTCTCTAAAATGCATGTGTGAGTTGCTATGCTAATGAATTATTGAGTAATAATTTTGAATTATTGGAAATCCAAAGTAGAGGATGAAGAAAGAGAGCTACTCAGTTGTATGCCAACCAGAGAGTGAAAAGGACAGAGTTCTTGGTCTTGTTGTTCACAGAATCTATTAAATGAGAGGAAGCACATGCAGTGCAAAGCAAGGGACAACAAGCCCCATGTAAAGAACTGATTGGAATAATTAGAATAAAGGTAAAACTTGAGTAAAGAATGTAGAAGTATATGTTTCAGGATATTCTGGTTCTTCTACTAATAAAACCAGAGACTCTAGAACACTAAAGCATCCTGTGAGGTAAACTGTAAAGCACAATGACTTAAAATCCTTTCAGAATTTTAATTCTCACAATTGACATGTTGATCATTCACTGTATGCCCTGCTAGGCTGATGAAGCTGTTTCAGAAGAAGTGACCCTCATGGAGTCTGCCGTCTGATGGACGGAAACCAGCAGTGAGCAATGGGCCATAAGAAAGGAATAGAAGCTCTACATCTTCCCCTGAGATCAAGACAAAAGCTCTTCTTGACTTATTCACTCTCATCATTTCCACACCTCATTCCAACACTCTTCTGTTACTGTCTAAAGGGGGAAGCAAGCATCTCACACACATGATTCTCAACACCTTTTCCTTTGTCTTTCCAAAGCATCCCTGATTAGTCTCTGATGTGGGTTGATCTGTGTCACCACAAAATTCCTATGTAAAAACCTAATCCCCCACCCCCGCCCCCGGGCCTAGGAATGTGCCCTTACTGGGAAATGCTTTGTTGCAAATAGAGCCCGTCAAGATGAGGTCACAAGAAGGCTGGTAGTTGATTGTTTTCAGTGTGGCTGATGCCCTTAGCCAAAGGAGATGAGGAGGTATAAAGAACACACACACAAGGAGAGGAACCTGTGAGCAGGCAGGCAGATATTGGAGTGATACGCGTGCAAGTTAGCCAGCTCAGAAATTGACAACAAACTCCCTGAAGCTAGAAGCAGGGAGCAGGTTCTCAATTCTGCCTCGCCCTGCTCAAAGGAGCCAGCTTTGCCTATGATGTCTTGATCGCGGATTCCCAAGCTCCACACCTAAGAGACAAATCATTTCTTCTGTTTAAGCCACACCGTTTGTGAGGCTTTGCTGTGGCATCTACAACAAACAAATACAGTCTGTCTTTTGTCTCTCAGGACATCTCACAGTTGAAAATTCCATCCCTGCACCTACAAACTATTTCTATTTCAGAACTTTCTTCCACCTTCCAGAATGTAAAACTCAATGTTCAGTGCCATTTTACATGAATATCGGAACAGCCATCCCATACTCGTGTATCCAAAACTGGGCTCTTCACTTCCTCCCACAATGGCCATCACCCCCAGCCTTTATGGTCATTGGTGACGGTAGTTATATCCTGTTGTTTCTCAAGCCAGTCTCCATGGAGGAGGTTACTGCTTTCCACCATCTGAATAATAATAACCTCTGGCTGGCATCTGTCTTAGTGGGGTTTTACTGCTGTGAACAGACACGATGACCTTATAAGACCACCAAGTCTTAAAAAGGACAACATTTAATCGGGGCTGGATTACAGGCTCAGAGCTTTGTCCATTATCAAAGCAGAAAGCATCCAGGCAGGTACAACGCAGGAGGAGCTGAGAGTTCTACATCTTCATCTGAAGGCTGCTAGCAGAATACTGACTTTCAGGAAGCTCTAGGGTGAGGGTCTTAAAGCCCACACCCACAATGACACACCTACTCCAACAAGGCCACACCTTCTAATAGTGCCACTTCCTGGGCCTAGCTTATACAAACCATCAGAACATCCAAATACTCTGACTTCCTCTGCTTTGACATGGTCTCCTCCACCACTAATTAAAATATTGAAGATACTAGAAAAAATATGAATGGAAATTAATTGTTTATCAAATTGTCATACCTACCTATCAACCTCATTTTCTTCACTTACAAAATACAGAAATTTGCAAGGATCCTTTCAGCTCTTACCCACATAAATGACTTTATTAAAGGGATTCACTCATGGAATGTAGTGCCGACATCATATTTAAGGAGCCTAAAATGAAGTGACTATTTGGTAATTACAGAGTTGATCTAATCACTGCAGACAGTACTCTAGGTAATTTAATCCCTGAAGTGAATTTTATTCTATTTAGCTGACTACATTCACACAAATAAGATAATGAGATAGCTTAGCCACTGTGCAAGATGCTAGGAGTATTTACAGAAGCTGCATGCTCCAAATGAGCTGGTTCACCTTTCCATGAACCAAGAGACATGCACATGTGTTGGAATGCCCTATCTACCATCTATCTACCTACCTACCTACCTTCATAGATGTTAGATTATACACATGAGAAGAGTGATAAACTTTCCCACAACAGGGCCTTTGCACTGACTGGCCTCTCAATGGCTTTCATGACAATGAAGTGTTTGTTCAGATGTCCCTTTCTTGATAAGATTGGATTCATCTTCTACATTCATGACCCTCCATATGACCATTGATGTTGTGAGCCATGATATCAAATATCTCATAATGTACACTTTGGTTTTTACAATTGCAGTTTCATTAACTACCACAGGAATGTCAATCTGTTAAGAATAAAGGGATTTATGTTGGTTTATTGTGTATCCCAAATGCCCAGAATAATGGATTCTGGAATGTAAGTGCACAACTAACAATTGTTAAGCAAGTAAACTTAACCATGGTCTCATGTATATGAATTCAGACAACAATCTTAAAAGAATCAAGAACTAGGACCACACATGTCAGTTTGTAGCCTGGAAGTATTGAAAATTGAGATATCTTATAGCAGTCACAGTGCATTTTAATTGACTCTTTTAGCTTATGAGACCTAATAACTCCTCTTTCCTACAAGGTTGAACCATGATTTTATTATCATTCCAAGAGAAGATTCTTTCTCTCAATCCTCTCTCTCTCTTTCTCTCTCTCTCTCCACCCCTCATGTGTGTGTGTGTGTCTCTCTCTCTGTTTCTCTCTGTTTCACTGTTTTTCTGTCTTCTCTATTTTTCTCTGTCTCTCATTCTCTGTGTATATGTCTCTCTGCTTCTCTCTGTCTGTCTCTTTGTGTCTATCTGTCCCCTCTGTCTCTGATTGTCACTGTCTCTGTCTGTGTATATGTGTGTGTCTGTGTCTTTCTCTGTGTGTCTCTGCTTCGAGCTCTGCCTCTCTGTCTCCTCTGTCTCTGTCTCTGTGTGTGTGTGTGTGTGTGTGTGTGTGTGTGTGTGTGTGTGTGTGTATGAGAGAGAGAGAGAGAGAAATGTATAGTTATGAATCTGAAAACACTCATGTCAGTGTATATATAGAAGTCAGAAGACAACCTTTAGAGGTCTGGTCTCTCTTTCCACCATTACCTCCAGGGATCAAGCTTAATCCATCAGACTTGCATACTAAGCACTTTTACCTGGTGAACCACCTCAGCTACCTGAGATCTCATATTTTAACTTATTTCGTTTTGTAGCAAGTCAGTACATAAAATCATATACTCAGTGGGGGCGGGGATAACAGCCTTTTTTCTAAATTTTACTAAATGTTTAGTTAAACATACTCATACCATGATTTTGACACCATGAAGAGAGCAAAAAAGCATTACCCAGAGACATGCTACCCTCTGACAGAAAAGTCTCTTCCATGTTTAGCCACAGGATTTATTTTTAATTATACTGGAGACACTACTTGATTGTGATTGCAGAAAATTCTATGTTAATGAATAGTTCTTTTCCAAAATAACAGGCCACAGTGTGGTTGAGAAAGAAGTGCACCTTGGTAGACAAAGTGAAGGTCTTGTTCTTAAAAGGCTCTTCGTTTCTGTGTAGCCTTTTGGTAACTTGAGAGGAAGCATACCTTTGATGAGGTCCACTGTGACTTCACGTGTAAGCAAATCACCCATGCCATGTTGGTACTTTCAGTCATGTCAATTTGAAGGAGAAATTTCCTGTAAAGGTCTCTCGGTTTATCCGGCCACTTTCCCCAAGAACCAGAGAAGAGATTCCAGGACTACATTCTACTGAGGTTCCAAAGAATACAGTTCTTCATATTCCACAGCCTTTCCATGGAGCTAAGCCCACTACTGTCTCTACCCTACTCATAAAGATCAAATGACTGAGATCCCCTACAAGTGAACCTTAAAGCGCTGATTAGACAGCAGGCATGGGAGCTATCTATCTCGTGCGTATTGCTATTGATGCTTGCATTCGAGCCCTGCTAACGGGGCTGCAGCAGTCACATATGCTTGGCTTCAAGCTGGAAGCCATAGACAAGAAATGAGTTTTAACGGGAGAAAAACTGCAAGGCCGAAAAGAGTAAGAGTATTCCACCCAGGGAGATTAAGATCATGTGAGCTGGGGCCACCTTTTTGAGAAGCATAAGGAAAGCACATTGGCTTCCCCAGAGGAGAAACAGCACAAGGCATGGCTTTACATCTGAGTAAATTCTAAGAGCACCCATGGAGGAATTATTGGCTGTTATCTTCCTTGAGGTCACACTCTCTCTACCTCAGGGAAAACTATCTCATGCTTCAGCAATGAGACCATATCCAGTACCACCTTTTAGCTATGATTATATAGAGGGGTTTATTTTTAATGCTTTCCTCTGAGGAATTTTCCCCTTTGGGAGTTGGTATTAAAATATCCTCATAATAAAACCCCTCGACAACTGTAGCTACATGTGTAATGCTTGAGCAGTGTTTAGCTAAGATACCATGGCATCAGAAAACACAACAAATCCTTTGGAGGCACAAGGAATGACCGCTATACTTAGCAATACTGTGTCTGCATATGTCATAGGTGGAAAAGCCTCCTGGGACAAACTTTAAGTAGCAAAGAATTCAACAGACTTTTGTCAAAGATTCTGATAAACTGGGTAAGAGAGTTTATGAATACTGCAGTAGATGCTTAGAGCTGAAGCACTGTAACATGCAAACATAGTCCTAATGATGAGCAATGACGAACTACCATGTGAGCAAAAACGCACTACCTCCATGCACATTTGTGAGGGGGCTAACTCACATTTGAGAAATGATCTTGCAAAGTAGTCACTCCATTGAATCTGAACCAGCCAACCAATAAAGACTGAAAAGTCTATAAATCGACTGAGCTACATAAGATGGATGCTTGAAGTTCCATCTCAAACCTTTGGAGAACTATCATCTGTCTTACCACAGAACAGTCAGAGCAAGGGAAGGACGAAAACAGCTTGGGTCTGGCACATATCCAGACCACTGTGCAGCCCAATGTTTAAAAGGCTTGAAAAGTCCTAACAAGAGTCTGCCAACTACTCTTTACAGCTGAGAGAAGGTCATGAAGTTCCAAAACGGAGGAACGGAGGTGCTTTCCCACCTCAGCAATCTAAGGCAGAACCCTTCACAGCTTGCCTTAAGTATAGAGGTTTTTATGAAAGGGGCAATAGCACAAAGGCTCATAAAAGTTAACCAGAAGCCTCACAGCCAGGTTAAGGTGAATCTTTAACAGACCAGCCATGGGAACCCAGAGAACATGTTCAAATGACTTCATAAGTGCCAGGGGACCTTCTTAAAGTGGTGTACACACACACACACACACAGAGAGAGAGAGAGAGAGAGAGAGAGAGAGAGAGAGAGAGAGAGAGA
>JADRCD010105604.1:15053-30896 GCA_019843815.1 Montemys delectorum | reverse complement strand
ACACACACACACACACACACACACACACACACACACACCACAGCATAGAAGTCATTTGTCATGGAAGCTGTAGTGTGTCACAGTGTGTTACATAGTATACTTTTCTGTATATACATCCATATGTCTTCATTTGCAAATATTCATTGCTATGAGTATTTCTGATTTAAAGTGTCTGGCTGCTGTTACACCATCAGTATTGGATCCTCCCAGAACTCTTTAGTTATCTTGTTGTTGTCCTGTGTCACAGAAATTCTATAGCTTTGGATCAACAGGACTGACCCTTTCACATGTCCCAACCATTCCCAGATGATACAAATTTTAGGGTGGGACAACTCAATCCCCTGAATCTGGGGCCCTTATTTGTATACCTCCAGGGTGATCTCTCAAGCACTGCTCTATCTTAGCAGGGTTAGTTCTCCAGCTCTCATTCCCTCAGGGGTGGCTTATACATGCTTTCACCAAATGAGTGGCTCTACTGTGTTGCCTCAGCAATGTGCAGCACTCTCTATGAATTGCTACAGCTAGTGAGAGACAAGGCCAGCTCTCTTACTCTAATGATCTTGAGACTAGCTGTCCTAACTACCACAGGTTATGAGGAATAATGGGGTAGGGCATCACTTCCATGCCCACTCCATCTTATAGCAGATAATTGGTAGGGCCAGCTCTCCAATATATATGCCTTCCAGATGGCCCATTCATATCCCCCTACCAGAAAAAGCCCAGCCAAGATACAGGATCCAATCTCCTGAGTGCTGTGGCTGATGAGGAGTAGGGGCAGCTCTCCCAATTGATACAGGTGGCCAGGGGTAGAGGGTGCATCATGGTTCTTGCCTCTGTCTTTAATCACTTTAATTTTAATCTTAGATAAACTATGAAATTCATTTAGTGCTTGGAATTCATTCTTCATTAAAGAGCTTACTGATTCCTTGATTGGCTGAGTCAATTCTCTGATTCTATATAATGGCACAAAGAGCATTGCAGGACTTCTTAATGGGTATATTGTTTTTTTATGTACATACTTTAATAAGTTGGTTGCTTACTTTACAATTTATTTCCTTGTGTTATTCAGTCTTAAAATACCCAACCTTTAGTATACTTTAATGGCTGCATAGACTATTAAATACTACTATTTTTTTCTAATATCAATTTGTTATTTCGTGTTTCAATGATTAGAGTCAAATATTAAAAGCCAAACTTGTAAGGTATGTGGATACATCTTTAATGATGCCACTTAAATAAATTATTTGTTAATTTTTAATTATTTTTAAATATAATTGTTTCATTCTTTCTCCTTTCCCATTCTACCCTCAAATCCCTTCCATTTTACTGCCTTCATAGCCTCTATCTCTTTTACTCTCTCTCTCTCTCTCTCTACACACATATATATATACCTATATATGTTTTTAATATATATAGATTATATATACAAAATATATACCTATATATATTACAAATATATATACACACATATATGTATATATATATTACAAATATATTATATATAAAAATATATACCTATATATTACAAATATACATATACACATATATATGTATATATATTACAAATATATATAGATATATATGTATATATATGTAATATATAGGTATATATATTTATATATAATCTATATATATTACAAATATATATAGATATATAGGTATATATATGTATGTACATGTATATATACAGTATAAATATATTTATAAATACAATCTGTCTGTATAATGTTATTTGCATGTGTGTGCTTTCGGTGCTGACTGGTTGGTATTAAATAAATTAATTTTATTAAAATTATTATTTATTTTACTTTATTTTACGTATATGAATGGTTTTCCTGAATGCACAACTTGAATGGCTGGAGCAATTGGAGGTAAGATGAGAGCATTTGATTTTCTGTGGGAACTGGGAATTGAACCAAATCCCCTGAAAGAGCAACCAATGTTTTTATTCACTGAGCCCTCTTTCCTTCCCCTATTTCTGAATTTTTATGTATAAAGTATATAATGTTGATATTTATCAGTTTTCCATTTCTGTAAGCAAATATACCACTCCCCTTTTTTCTCCTTTCTCCTTTGATCAAAATCTACAAAAAAATTCTTTGTTCTTTATTATTATTAGTTATTAAATAAATATCTCCTTACCTTTGAAATGCAATCTCTGCTCTCCATGGTACTATATTATTTAGTTTTCAAGATGTACTTTTAAAGATTTCTTTCTTTCTTTCTTTCTTTCTTTCTTTCTTTCTTTCTTTCTTTCTTTCTTTAATATGAGTACATGATCTCTTCAGACACACCAGAAGAGGCCATCGGATCCTATTACAGATGGTTGTGAGTGGTCATGTAGTTGCTAGGAATTGAACTTTAGACCTCTGGAAGAGCAGCTAGTGCTCTTAACTGCTAAGTCACCTCTGCAGTCCCTTTAAAATATTTTTTAAACTTTTGTTTTATATCGCTTGTTATTAATATGCATCATAGCATAAAACACTTTTTATAATGATTGGATTGTATGTTTGTTTCTGTTCTGGATTTGAAACTTGCAAGTCAAAGATTTTTATATGATTTTATAATTAAGGCTATTAAATTCACTATGGAGTGCTCTATTAGATTGTTTAATGTAATTCATTAATTGTTTTTGGGCTTTTTTATTAGAGGTAATTTTTATTATTTGAGATGAATTATCTTATCCATTTTCTTTTTTTACATGGAGATATTAAGGATATTTTGTTGGCTAAGCATTTATTATCTGCTCTGAATCAACAAACTCTGTGGTGGTATACAGGGTGAGCTGTAGCTTGCTTGTTCTCTGCAAAAGACCTCCTATTTTCTCATAATAGTTTGAAATTCATTTTACTTAAATCATGACTGCCTCACCAGAGAAAGAGATTTTGATGTATCTTCTGACTTTTTTATGTCCTTTCTTTTGTATTCTTGAGAAAAATGATTTCCTTTTTTATTAATAGTCTTTCACTTTTAAATGAGATCCCTCAACATATATAGTGAAGTTTTATTGTCCTGAAATTATGAGATAGAGTGCACACAATAAAATATATTATATAAAGAAAAATAAGTGTCCTGCGTGGTACTGCTACGAGGGCTAGCTTTCATGGCTCCAGAAGGTGCTATGCATGCTTCCAAAGGAGGAATGCAAGAAACAACAGTTCTACCCATCTATGACACCTAAGGACCACAACAATGACTAGCATGGCATTATAGCTGAAAGAGTGTAGTGGTAGAATACATATGTTGGTCATAAACAAAATCTCTCTAAAAAGAGCAAAACTTAAAATCTATTCATTAAGATGGAAACCATGCCTGATACTGGAAACCTAGCTATCAAGTTAGTGCTAGTGAAACCACAGTTATTGGAGAAGAATCTACAAACATTAATTTTATAATAATTATAATAATATAATAAATAATGATGTGTCAGTTTCTCTCAACACTCCACAGTCTGCAGGTCTCCCAGGAGATTTGCTGCAGCCAAGGCCACAAGTCTACCAGGAGATCTGCTGCAAACCAGGGATAGAAGAAGCAGGCTCCAGAAAGAGACACTAGGCCAGGTAACACCAGAGATAACCAGATGGTGAGAGATAAGCACAAGATCATAAGCAAGAGAAGCCAATATACTTTGACACCATCAGAACCCAGTTCTACCAACACAATAAACCCTGGATACCTTAACCTACATGAAAAGCATAATGCTGACCTAAAATCAAATCCCATCTCATGAAGATAATAGAGTCCTTTAAGGAGGATATAAATAACTCACTGAAATAAATACATGAAAACACAGGTAAACAGACCCTTAAAGACGAAACAAATAAATTCCTTAAAGAAATACACAAAAACATGATCAAACAGGTAAAGGAATTGAAAAAAAGCAATCGAAGACCTAAAAGCAGAAGTAGAAACAATAAAGAATAATAAATGGAGGCAACCCTGGAAATGGAAAACCTAGGCAAATTGATAGGAATTACACATGTAAGCATCATCAACAGAATATAAGAGATAGAAGAGATAATCTTATGCTTAGAAGGTACTATAGAAGATATTGGCACAATGGTCAAAGAAAGTACAAATCACAAAATTTTCCTAACCCAAAACATCCAGGTAATGCATGACAAAATGAAAAGACCAAATTTAAGAATAATAGGAATAGAGAAAAGTAAAAGTTCCAAGCTCAAATGACCAGAAAATATCTTCAACAAAACCATACAACAAAACTTCCCCAACCTAAAGAAAGAGATGCCCATAAGCATACAAGAAGTCTACAGAATACCAAAATAGATTGAACCAGAAAAGAAAATCTTCCCATCACATAATATTCAAAACACTAAATGTATAGTACAAAGAAGGAATAGTAAAAGCTGTAAGGAGAAAAAGTCAAGTAACATATGAAGGCAGACCTAGCCGAATTACACCAGACATCTCAACAGACACTCTAAATGCCAGAAGATCCTGGAAAGATGTTATACAAACCTTAAAAGAACACAAGTACTCTGAAAAACTCTTAATCATCATATATTAAGAAACTAAAATATTCCATGAAAAAAAAAAACAAATTTAAACAATATATATCTACTAATCTAGCCACACAGAGGATTCTAGAAGGAAAACTCAATCATAATGATTGTATCTACACCAAATGGAAGGATCCACATATTGGCATGTGGCATGGTCCTGATAATGTATTTAATATGAGGAAGAGGGCATGTTTGTGTTTTTTCTGCAGAATGATAAAGGAGCATGCTAGCTGCCAGAGTGATTGGTGTGACATGCTGAAGCTGGGACAAAGAATGATGTGAGCTTGCTGAGTGCCCCGACAATGTTTTAATTTTGCATAGTGAGATTATGAATTTCAAGAATGCTGCTCTGATGAGCTTTGATGCTGCAGATATTACTGATAAAATTATTCATGGCCTGAGGTCAGTATTTCCATCTTGGTCAAGCTTCAAGAATATAGCTTGATCATGGTAGCCCTTCTTATCCTAGGAATACTTTTATTCCTGACCATTTTAATAAAACTTGCCTTTAACATCATTAGCATGTTGGTGGCCAAAGGACATGGCTTGAAACTAAAAATAAATCCCAGACAGAGTTATTAATTTAATAGGCTGGCAGCCAATGATGGGTAAGTTCTGCACAGAGCTTTACACACCTAAGACAGAAGTGCATTGCTTTTGATAATGCATATTCCACGATGGTTAAGGACGGCATTCTTGTCAGAACAACCTAAGACAGGCACAATCTTGTTTATGAAATAAAAAAGGGGGAGATATGGAGAACTGTCGGGGGCTACTTGGCAGGAATCTGACATTGGCGAAGGATAAGAAAATGGGCTTCAGGCAGAAATCTGACACTGGGCCATGATAAGGAAGTAAGTTCAGGCAGAAATCTAATTTTAGGCTAGAACAATGAAGTGTACTTTGGGCAAGAATATGACTTTGGGCGAGGACAGGGAAGTAGGCTCAGATATCTTGATCATCCTGATAAACCCTTAGAAAGAGTAATCATGGAGAGATAACAGTACATTGTTTATTGCCTTGTTTTTCCTTGACTGTTTGTGTTTATTGTGCTGCTTGACCTTATTGCTTGCATGTAATTAAAACATCTACTCAATGATAACTTGGTCAAGGAAGAAATAAAGAAAGAAATTAAAGAGTTTCTAGAGTTTAATGAAAATGAAGCCACTACATACCCAAACTTATGGGACACAATGAAAACAGTCCTAAGAAGAAAACTCATAGCTTTAAGTGCCTCCAAAAAGAAACTGGAGAGCACATACACCAGCAATTTGACAGCACACCTGAAAGCGCTAGAACAAAAAGAAGCAAATTCACCCAAGAGGAGTTGAAGGCAGGAATAATCAAGCTCAGGGCTGAAATCAACCAAATAGAAACAAAAAGAACTATACAAAGAATCAGCCAAACCAGGAGTTGGTTCTTTGAGAAAAATCAACAAAATAGATAAACTCTTAGCCAGACTAATTAGAGGGCACAGAGACAGTATCTTAATTAACAAAAGCAGAAATGAAAAGGAAGACATAACAACAGAAACTGAGGAAATCCAATAAATCATGAGATCCTACTACAAAAGCCTATACTCAATAAAACCATAAAACCTGCATAAATGGACAATTTTATAGACAGATACCAGGTACCAAAGTTAAATCAAGATCAGATAAATGATCTAAACAGTCCATATCTGTTAATGAAATAGAAACAGTCATTAATAGTCTCCCAACCAAAAAAAAAAAAAAAAAAAGCCCAGGACCAGATGAATTTTAACGCAGAAATTTATCAGACCTTCAAATAAGATCTGATACCCATACTCCTCAAACAATTCCACAAAAATAGAAAGAGAAGGTACTCTACCCAATTCATTCTATTAAGCCACAATTACTCTTATACCTAAACCACACAAAGACCTAAGAAATAAAACTTGAGACCAATTCCTTTATGAATATCGATGCAAAAATACTCAATAAAATTCCTGCAAACTAAATCCAAGAATACATCAAAATAATCATCCATGATGATCAAGTAGGCTTCCTGCCAGGGATGCAGTGATGGTTCAATATACAGAAATCCATCAATGTAATTTACTATATAAACAAATTCAAAGAAAAAAAGCCATATGATCATCTTATTAGATGCTGAGAGATTATTTCACAAAATCCAGTGCCTCTTCATGATAATAGTCTTAGAAAGATCAGGAATTCAAGGCCCATATCTAAACATAGTAAAAGCAATATACATCATACCAGTAGCCAATATCAATCTAAATGGAAAGAAAATTGAAGCAATCCCACTAAAATCAGGGACTAGGCAAGACTGCTCACTCTCTCCCTACCTATTCCATATTGTACTTGAAGTCCTATCCAGAGCAATTAGACAACAAAAAGAGATCAAAGTGATACGAATTGGAAAGGAGGAAGTCAAATTATCACTATTTGTTAATGATATGATAGTATACTTAAGTGACCCCCAAAATTCCACCAAAGAACTTTTTAATCTGGTAAACAACTTCAGCAAAGTAGCTGGATATAAAATTAACTCAAGCAAATCAATAACCTTCCTGTACACAAAGATAAACAGGCTGAGACAGAAATTAGGGAAACAACACCCATCACAAATCATATAAAATACCTTGGTATGACTCTAATTAAGTAAGTAAAATTTCTGTATGACAAGAACTTGAAGTCTCCGAAGTAGGAAATTGAAAAAGATCTAAGAAGATGGAATGATCTCCCATGCTCATGGATTGGCAGGATTAATATAGTAAACATGGCCATCTTGCCGAAAGCAATCTACTGATTCAATGTAATGCCTATCAAAATTCCAGCTCAATTCTTAATAGAGTTAGAAAGAGCAATTTGCATATTCATCTGGAATAACAAAAAAACCTAGGATAGTGAAAACTAAATAAAAATCCTCTGGTGGAATCACCATCCCAGACCTTAAGCTTTACTACAGAGCAATTGTGATAAAAACTGCATGGTACTGGTACAGTGACAGTCAGGTAGATCAATGGAATAGAATTGAAGATCCAGAAATGAACCCACACACCTATGGTCACTTGAACTTTGGCAAAGGAGATAAAACCATCCAGTGAAAAAAGACAGCATTTTCAACAAATGGTGTTGGCTCAACTGGCAGTTAGCATGTAGAAGAATGCAAATTGATCCATTCCTATCTCCTTGTACAAAGCTCAAGTCCCAGTGGATCAAGGACCTCCACATAAAACCAGGTACACTGAAACTAATAGAAAAGGAAGTTGGGAAGAGCCTCGAGCACATGGGCAGAGGGGAAAATTTCCTAAACAGAACCCCAATAGCTTATGCTCTAGATCAAGAATTGACAAATGAGACCTCATAAAGTTGCAAAGCTTCTGTAAGGCAAAGGACACTGTCAATAGAACAAAATGGCAACCAACAGATTAGAAAAAGATCTTTACCAATCTTATATCTGATAGAGGGGCTAATATCCAATATATACAAAGAACTCAAGAAGTTAGACTCCATAGAGCCAAATAACCCTATTAAAACTGTGGTACAGAGCTAAACAAAGAATTCTCAACTGATAAATACCAAATCAGTAAGAAGCATCTACATAAATATTCAACATCCTTATTCATCAGGGAAATACAAATCAAAACAACCCTGAGATTCTATGTGATACCAGTCAGAATGGCTAAGATCAAAAACTCAGGTGACAGCCAATACTTGTGAGGTTTGGGAGAAAGAGTAACACTCCTTCATTACTCTTGGGAATGCAAGCTGGGACAACCACTCTGGAAGTCAGTTTGGCAGTTCCTCAGGAAGTTGGACATAGTGCTACCAGAGGACCCATCTATACCACTCCTGGGGATATACCCAGAAGATACTCCAACATATAATAAGGACATGTGTCATGCCCAATCCAGTGGAGTCTGCTTGTCAAACCTGAAAGCTTAGCCACAGATCTGAGGTGTACAGGTTCAAGGAACATAGTCTCCTGGAATTCTTTGGAGTTTCCTAACATGGATGTGTTCCAGATTTGTCCTTGAGATAGTTGATGGAGAGTTTTGCGTGCCTTCTTTATTATTAGGCATAGAGGTGCCCCCAAGAAATAATTTGACTAATAGTTTAGTTGAATCAGGCATTAAAGTTTACTGACAACAAAGTAAATTTAGAGTTCTCATTGCAGTCACATATGGCAGATTACTTTACATATTAGAGGGAAGCTAGTAGGCTCTCCTGCCAAATGGAAATCTGTCAAAAATGGTTAAAATTACAGTCGAAGTTACTTCCAGGAGCTGTAAGAATGGGTCCCCCTGGTGCAAACTTCTGACAGCCCAAAAGATTAACATAGTTTAGCAAGGGCTGGCTGGTAGTGGGTTATCCATTCATACCTGGCTGCTAAGATCTAATTGACTTTCCATGGAGTTGTTTTTGATGTGGCCTGCCACCTGGTTCTTGTCAATTACCCTGACTGATGTATTATCTAACTTCTTTTTGTCTTCTGTATTGATTATAAAAGCCTGACGCTCACTTTGAGAAAATACACTCAGATTCAGCACTCCCTTGTGTCCATGTCTGTGTGTCATCTCACTGACTTCTTGCTCAACTGATACCAGGACCCTATTTCTCCCATGGGTTGAGGGACCCTGAACTGGCCCAGCCTATGGCAGATACATGCTCCCCTATGTTCATAGTAGCCTCATTTATAATAGCCAGAAACTGGAAAGAACCCAGATGTCACTCAACAGAATGGAGTACTATTCAACTATTAAAAGCAATGAATTTATGATATTCTTAGGGAATTGGATTGATCTGGAGAATATCATTCTGAGTGAGGTAAACCATAAAAAAGAATACACATAGTATGCACTTTCTGATAAGTGGATCTTAGCCCAGAAGCTTGGAATACCCAAAATACAGTCCACACAACATGAGAAACTCAAGAAGGAGGAAGACCAAAGTGTGGATACTTTGATCCTTCTTAGAAGAGGGAACAAAATACCCATGGAGGGACTTGCAGAACCAAACTGTAGAGCAGAGACTGAAGGAAGAACAATCCAGAGATTGTTCCACCTTGGAATCCCTCCCATATTCAATCACCAAACCCAGACACTATTGTGGAGGCCAGCAAGTGCTGGGTGACAGGAGCCTGATATAGCTGTCTCCTGAGAGGCTCTGACAGTGCCTGACTAATACAGAAGGAGAGGCTCACAGCCATTCATTGGACTAAGTATAGGGTCCCCAATGAAGGAGCTAGAGAAAGGACCCAAGGAGCTGAAGGGTTTGCAGACCCATAGGATGCACAACAATATGAATTAACTAGTACTCTCAGAGCTTCCAGGGACTAAACCACCAACTAAAGAGTACACATGGGAGAACTCATGGTTTCAGCTGCATATGTGGCAGAGGATGGCCTAGTCAGTCATCAATGGGAGGAGAGGCCCTTGGTCCTGTGAAGATTCTGTGCCCCAGTGTAGGGGAAGGCCAGGGCTAGGAAGTGGGAGAGAGTGGGTTTGCGAGCAGGGGGAGGGGGAGGGAACAGGTTTTTTTGGGAGGAGAATCCAGGAAAAGAGATGACATTTGAAATGTAAATAAAGAAAATATCTAATAAAAAACCCCAAAGAACAAAATTCCAAGACAAATTTTCATAGACATGGAAAGATCAATTTTCAAAGTAAAATAATTTTTAACAATAAATGAACTCCTGGGAATCATCATCCCTGACCTCAAACTGTACTATAGAGCAATAGTTTAAAACAAACAAACAAACAAACAAACATTGTATTGGTACAGAGATAGAGAGGATGATTAATCGAATCAAATAGAATTGAATGGAATGGAATAGAATGGAATAGAATAGAATAGAATAGAATAGAATAGAATAGAATAGAATAGAAGTAAACTCACACACCTATGGAAAATCTTTGACAAAGAAGCCAAAAAATATATACAGAGAAAAAAAGAAAGCATCATCAATAAATAGTGGTGGACTAACTGGCAGTCTATATGTAGAAAAGTGAAAATAGATTCATATTTATTACCTTGTACTAAGCTCAGGTCCAAGTGGATCAAGGACCTCAACCTAAAACCAGACACATTGAATTGAATAGAGGGAAAGTGGGAAAGAGCCTTTAACTCATTGGCACAGAGACAAATTTCCTAAACAGAACTCCAATGACTCAGGTTCTAAGATTAACACTTGATAAATTAGACCTCATGAGACTGAAAAACCTCTATAAGACAAAAAATACAATCAATAGACGTAATCTGCAACCTACAGAATAGGAAAAAATAACTTCACTAACACCACATCGGATAGAGGGTTAATATCCAAAATATATAAAGAATTTAAGAAGCTGACCTCCAAAAACCCAAATAACTGAATTAAAAAAATGGGGTACAGAGCTAAACAAAGAATTCACAACTGAGGAATCTCAAATGGTGGAGAAACACTTAAATGTCCTTAGTCATCAGGGAAATGCAAATCAAAGTGACCCTGAAGCTCTACCTTACACCAATTAAAATGGCTAAGATCAAAAACTCAGGACAGCACATGCTGGCTAGGAAATGTAGAAAGAGGAATACTCCTCCATTACTGATGGAATTAGAAAATGGTACCACCACTCTGGAAATCAATCTGATGGTTCCTCAGAAAATTGGAAATAGTTCTACCTGAAGATCAAGCTATACCACTACTGGACATATACCCCAAAGATACTCCAACATAAAACAAGGACACATGCTGCACTACATTCATAGCAATCTTATTTGTAAGAGCCAGAAACTAGAAACAACTCAGTTGTCTCTCAAGTGAAGAATAAATACAGAAAATGTGGTTCATTTACACAATGGAATACTGTTTAGCTATGAAGAATGAGCACAACATGAGTTTTGTAAGCAAATGAATGGAATTAGAAAATATCATCCTAAGTGATGTAACTCAGATCCAAAGGATATTCATGGTATGTACTCATTAGTGGATATTAGCCAAAAAGTACAGAATACCAAAAATACAACACGCAGAACTTAAGAAATTTGAAAAGCAGAAAGACCCAAGTGAAGATGCTTCAATCCCACTTAGAAAATAATCATGAGAGGTAGAGGAAAGGAGGGATCTATGTGGGAGAGGAGATGGAGAGGGAAAAAGGAGAACATGATCAAATATGGGGGGAGGGGTAACAAGAAAGAAACCCAGAGGGCCAGCAGAATGAATGGAAATATGCAGCCTGGGAGTGGTGCTGAGAAGTTGGGGGACTGTCTAGAAAGTACCAGAGACCTAGGAGATGAGAGATGGTCAAGACTCATTGGAAGTGACCTTGGTTTAAATGCCCAACATTGGGAAAAGGGAACCAGAAGGATCCAACTCTCGTAGAAAGACAGGGCCTCAAATGGAGGGATGGGGTTGCTAACCTATAATCAATTTCTTTTTACTCAGAGTTGTTCCTGTCTAAAAGAACTGCAGGGACAACAATGAAGAAGAGACTGAGAGAAAGTCAGTTCTTTGACTGGCCCAATTTGCCATCCATCTCATGGGGAGGCACCAAGGACTGACACTATTATTGATGCTATGTTGTGCTACAGACAGGAGCCCATCATGGCCCAATCAGCAGCTGACTAAGACAGGTGCAGGCACATACACCCAACCATTGGACTGACATTGGGGACAGCTATTGTTGAATTAGTGAAAGGATGGAAAAAGCTAAAGAGAAGGACAACCTCATAGGAAGACCAGCAGTCTCAATTAACCCGGACCCCTAGGAGTTCCCAGACACTAGCTACCAACCAGACAGCAAACATGAGCTGGTCTATGACCCCTGACACATATATAGCAGACTGCCACGTCTGGCCTCAGTGGGTGAAGATGGTTTAATCCTGAAGAGACTTAAGGCCCCAAAGAGTTGGGAAGCATCCTCTTAGAGACAGGAGAGAGGAGGAACGGGATGAGGAACTGTGGAAGGGGGGCAATGACTGGATTATAAACAAATAAAATAATAAAAATATAATATTATAATATGTCAGCCTAGCAGTCCCACTGTTGCTTCAATATAATTCTGCATGTTACTGAAACTGTAACCATAAATTTATTTTCATTGTTATTTCATAACTATAATTTCTCTATTGTTATAAATCACAATCCAAATATCTCCATTTTCCAATGGTCTTAGATGTCTCTGCAAAAGGATCACTCTACCCTGAAAGAAGTCATGACCCACAAGTTGAGAACAATAGCAAACAATCTATAAATATTTGTCTTTATGTCTACAGATAACTGAAATCTTCATCCCTAATATAGGAAACTTCTTTTTGAAGACTGAAACAAGTAAAGAAAATCACAGCACACTCCTACTAGGTACAAAACACGCCTGGACCTAAGGCTCAGGGAGCACCACAGAAGAGGGGAAGGAAAAATTGTAATAGCCAAGGATCATGGAATATGCTGTGAGATTGTGTAGCCTGGTAATATCAGAAGCTACGCCCAGCAAGCCTTACCAGCGTGACAGTCCAAACATGAGCTGAACGAGGATATGCCAGTGAACATGCTAAACTTCATGCAAACAAGCTCACGAGGTCTCCACCTTTCCAAAAGTGCTATAGGCAACTGAGACTATCTGGGACCAGAATAGGTGATTTTCCTCTGGGAAGAGCACACCAATTGGTTCTTCAGTGCCTCAGTTATCCCTGAAAATACACATATAACTGACACTATAGAGACTGAGAAAGTTGTATTTTGGAATATATGTGTATATACATAAGTACAATTATAGCATCTAGTTAAAAAGATTTCATGAATTTGGAAAAAATGAGAATGGATAAATGGGAAGATTTGGAGGGAGAAAAGAGAAGGGGAATCATTCTATTAAATTATAACTTCAAATATAAAGAAAGTAAAATTTTCTAAAATAGTTCCCTTTAATATTATAGAAAAATAAATATTTATACAAAAATTAATATTAAACATTTTATACTTCAGCATACAAACAGAGAATTTGGGTCTGGGAAATGGTTCAGTAGGAAAATGCTGTCGGTGCATGTACAGGGACCTCAGGTTGTTTCTGTGGCATTCTGGTAAAAGGCCTAGCATTGTAGTCTTGAAGGAGATGGGAACAGGTAGATCTAAGAATCTCACTGCCTAAGCAGCTTAGCCAAATCCATGAGCTTTGCTTCAGTGAGAAACCCTGTCTCAAATAACAAATGTGGAAGTAATTGAGGAAGACACTGCCATAGACTCCTGGCCTCCTTTGCCCCAAATTTACACCAAAACTAAACCAAAAATCTAAATATAGAAGTAGTACTTAGGCATCTTGATCCCTGAGTGACACAGCTTCCACTAGTTAATACACCATGCACACATTTATCATAGCTCCTTTACAAGGGGCGGATAACATCTGTGACTTACTGTTTGTAACATGCATGATTACGTCAAAGTTCTGTGTGTCATTTTGCTACATATTTTCAGACACCCTTTTATTGTCTCATTATACTTCAAATTTTATTACGTAGTGTACAATAAATCCAGGTGTGTGACATTTCTTTTAGTCCTCTTTCTTTGAAGAGAGGATTTTCAGATAACTCTCACACTTTCCTCCACTCCAAACATGGGATTTTTCCTTGATGTCTTCTTCTTTGGTATCTTATGAAATTGTATGTAGTACTAAAAATGTTTATTTTTATATAAATCAATAATTTATTTCCTAAATCATCAAATATTTTTAAAAGAAACATTATGACTGTTTTGTTTCTGTGAAATGAGATATATGTGTGTATGGGGGTATATTAGGTTTGTTTTGAACTCATTTTGTAGTCCTGTCTAATTTTAGACATATCATCCTATTGCTATTATCTTAAAAATTTTGGGATCACAGGCATTTTGTAGGGATGTATCATAACACCTTAATATCTGATAACTTCAATTAATTTTGATTATATCTGAGATGAATAAGAGGTGCAAACTCTACCAAAATACAAATCACTTCATATAGAGATTAAATATCAGAAATCAGCAGTTTTAGTACCAAAAACATAATTCTTAGAAAGATCTGAAGCTTACAGTAATTGTTTTAAAATATTTAGTATATACATATGTATATGGTACCATTTCTATATATGTCATAGTAACTGATGTCCTTGAAATGAATGTCACCAGAGAATAGTCTTTATTTATTTATAAAAATCTCAACTTCTAACTTGAAAAACTAAAATAGCTATAAATAAAATATAAGAATTACCCTACAAGATATAGATGTAGGAAAGTACTCTTTGAATATGATTTCATTTGACTGTGAATTAAGACCAAGAATCAACAAGTGGAACCTCATAAAACTACAAACCTCTGTACTGCTAAGGAAACAATCAATCAAGTGAATAAGAAACCCAAAGAGTGAGCACCAATGTATACTAGCTATACATCTTTGAGCATATTAATATGCAGAATATAAAAGGACTCAAAAAACAATGTCTCAAGAAAACAAATAACCCAATTCAAAATGGACTATGGATTGGAACAGAGTTCTCAAAAGAGTAAACAAAGATCACTAAGAAATATTTCAAAAGGTATTCATCATCTTTAGCAATGAGGAAATTCATTTTAAAATAAAATTGAGATACCATATTACCCAAGTCTAAATAGTTAAGACCAGCAAACAAAGCTGACATCAAATCCTGGTGAGGATTGTGGAGAAAGGGGCAACCTATATTCACTGTCTGTGGGATTGTAAACCTGTACACACTCTTGAAATCAGTATGGTAAATTCTCAAATATCTGAAAATAAATCCACCACATGACACAGATAAATCACTCCTTGGCATATACCCAAAGACTAGACATCCTACTTGAGGGTTCATTCCTCCGCAATATTCATCATCCCTTTACTCACAATAGCTAGGAGACAGAAACAGCCTTAATGCCATTCAAAAGATGATCAGATAATGAAAATGCAGTATGTATACACAATGGAACACTATTCAGTTTTAAAGAAAAAAAATGAACTCATAAATGATACAGATGAATGGATGGGCTTGGAAAATAGCATATTGTGTGAAATAACCCAGAAGCAGAAAGACAAACACTTAATATTGTCCTTAATTTGTCGTTTATAGCTCAGAATCTTTAGGTGTGAGTATAAGACTTGGGTTAACCCAAACTAAGAAAGTAAAAAGAGATCATGGGGAAGAGAGAGAGGGGCACCAGAATATAGGTGATATAAAGAGGAGGTTGACATGTTGAAGACAGAGGGAAGTCATTAAAGAAGGAGAACGATGGACAAATAATACTCAGGACGCATGAAAAAGCCTTAGGGAACCATGTTTTATATTTATGTAAAATTACCACACACACACACACA
>JADRCD010105602.1:0-36146 GCA_019843815.1 Montemys delectorum | reverse complement strand
GTTCCCTCCTCCCTCCCCCTGCTGACCACCCTACCCTCTCCTGCTTAGTGGCCCTGTCATTCCCCTACACTGGGGCATAGAACCTTCACAGGGCCAAGGGCCTCTCCTCCCATTGATGACCAACTAGGCCATTGGAAAACACATGAGACAGTAATGACCTCTTGAAAACCCAGTACTTTTGGGTAAAAAGGCCCCAGTATAATGATGTGCAGCCATACTCTGAGAGGGTCTTCAGCAGGGAGATAGAGATTCGGTCCTTAAGAAAAGTAATTTGAACAAGAATTTTAAAGGGCCTGTGCAATTATTTAGTGGGGGAACATTTCATTTTGAAATTTGATTTGGAGTAGAAGAATGACAGCACATCTGAGGCAGTGCTAACACAATGCATTGCAATATTTCAGCATTAGGGTTATTTGGTATCATTTCCCAAGCTACAATAACGTGCTATGGAACAGTTGGGAGTCATCGAAACAAGAGGTCATTTCACCCAACTAGGCAGACGAACAGAAGAACCAAGGCAATCAGCTCCTGTGAGCACTTCCAGACCTCGTCAGGATGGAAGAGTCCCCTCTGTCTTTCACCTGCTTACCCCTTCCCTCCTTGCCCTTCCTCTCTCCTGCCCTCAGTCCCTCTCCCCCCCCTCTCTCTCTCTCTCTCTCTCTCTCTCTCTCTCTCTCTCCCTCTCTCTCTCTCCATGCCTCCTCTCCTACCTTTGTACCTTTATTTAAGAAAAGAAGTCTCCTTCCAAACAGAACCTTTCTCAGAAATTAATGGCCCTCTCCCCAGAAATCTGAGATGCTAGGAGAAAACATGTTTAATGTGTATTTTCTCTTCCAATTTCTTATTTTGTTGACTTCATGTTTTGACATTTGTGAGAGTATTTTCTTTTCTCTATGAATATTTACATTTTTCTATACTTTTACACATCTGTAACTTTAATTATAAGTGTTAGTTCCTTGTTATATATGGTAGAGAACATGCTGTCCCTAAATGATCTTTAAGCTTATTTTGTCCATAATTCAAATGATAACAAAGATAGTACGATGCAGATAGGATTAAATAATTTTGAAGTTTTAATAATATTGGAATCCAGGTAATTGTATTCATTTAAAAACTACTAATTAGGAATATTTATAAAGTATTCATGAATATATGAGTAGCTGAGCTTCCAACCTTTCATTGCTTTTTTACAATCTGAACAAAGTAATTTATATTTTCATCAGAAAGATATATTTTTACTTTTATTATTTATGCAACTGGGTAAGGATTAGACTTAAGTTAAGGGTTAGTGTTAAATCAGCTAAAAGGCAAACTACAGTGAAGAGATTTTTCATTTTAATTTTAAAAGTACCTCCAATGAAATTATGGGTAGGCACTGGCAATTACAAGGTTTTTTCTTGAGTATTTAAATTTTTACTTAAAACTAACTGAACAAACAGACTGCAAACTTAGAAACACCTGGGAATATTTTCCATGGACTTACATGTTAAGATATTAAGATTTATTACTCTCAAGAACAATTGTCAAGTGCTGGGAGTCAGAGAACCATTGTTTTCCTAACTGTGTACAAATGAGGTGGGGGTAAATTATGGTTACATATTCAAAAATAGTTGGGCACACAAATTTGCCTTGATCATACACAAGCTTACACACACACACACACACACACACACACACACACGGAGAAGAGAGAGAAAGAGAGAGAGGGAGGGAGAGAGAGGGAGAGAGGGAGGGAGAGAGAGGGAGAGAGGGAGGGAGAGAAAAAGAGAGAGGGATTGCATTCATAAGTAAGAGAAGATTAGTATTAGAAAGAGCAAGCAGAGTGGAGAGGGGATAGGGTATATCTGGGGATGAGATAACATTTGAAATGTGAATAAGAAAAATCTCCAATAAAAGCAATAAAAACAAAGAGTGGAAGAAAGTACTGTCAGTGATTCTCATGAAAAGTACAGTGCTATATATGCATGAATATATCACAAGAAAAGCTACTATGTTTTAATGAATTAAAAATACTAAGTAAGGAGTTCGAGGCCAGCCTGGGCTACAGAGGCAAGAATTTTGATATTTTGCCAAATGGCCTTCCCTCTGCCAGGAAGCTGGTCTACTACACAGGGTGTCCCACACGCTCCCTGCATCTCCTGCAGTTGCTGAACAACAGCCACCGCCTCTACATGAACCTGCAGACTGTCCTGCGCCACCTTCGCAAGCAGGAGAAGAATGAAGAAATAGAGATGCTGGTCGATGACCCCAGGGACCTGGAGCCGGTGACCTAAAGAATCGCTGGAAGTCAGCCCGCAGATGTGTATCTACATCACAGAAGATATGCTCCTGTCGAGGAAGCTGAATGGACACTCAGGGTTAATTGTGAAAGAAATCAGTTCCTCCAGCTCGAGCTCCTCGGAAATGGTTGTCAAGCTACTTGGACAGAGAGAGCACTGACTCTTTCCCGCAGACAATATGTCGAAAACCAAAGACTTCTACCGATTGCCATAGCCTGAGCCTTGATGACATCAGACTGTACCAGAAAGACTTCCTGCGCATTGCAGGCCTGTGTCAGGACACTGTTCAGAGCTATATGTTCGAGTACGGCCATGAACAGATAAGAGTGGTCTCAACATACAAGATGCTTTTCCAGTGAAAAGAACCATCAAGTACTTTTCCCTGGACCTCACTCATGGTGAAGTCCCAGAGTTCGTGGTATAAGTTCCCCCTGTGGGCAGCCACTGTCTGCTGGAGGCTGTGGAGTCTGAGGATCTTTACACATTATTTGTGTCATAATTTTTTTCACCCCAAACTTAGCTATTTCTTTATAATATTCTAGATGGAAACAAAAGCCTTGGGACAGTTGCATTTTAAGTATTATGCAGAGGTAAAGGAAACACAGAATGTAAGAGGAAGACAAGTGCCCAGATGTTTATTGCCCCTTTGGAAAGAGGTATGCTTTCCAGCTTTACCCAGCTCTCAGACTGTCAGACCGCATTGTGTTTGTTAATCTATTGTGTTCTGGTTCAAATAATACGTTTATCACGTGAAAGACTTTAGGCTTATTTGTCTGCTTATGTGTATTTTAGCCACTCCCTCATGAAGCGCTTAAGGTTTGAGGGGGAGGACAGGGGAGTTCTCTCTTCTTTCATGGAGAGCTATTCTTAGTACATAGCCATTCGCTGCCTCAAAGAGGTTGGCCCAAAATGAACAGTGAAGTTGGTCGGAGTCTTATGGTTCTAGCCAAAGATGTGTATGTGATGGAAGCCCCACTCAAGAGTCCAGAAGGCGTGTGCTTGGACATCTGGGCTCCTTCACGCATGGACAGTGCTCTGTCTGCTCTTTTGTTCTTCCATGAACTTCCCGGGAAGCTCTGGGATTCACCTGTTCTCGTGACATGTTACATTTTGCAAAGCTGATGTATGTTAAGAACCAATGGAAGTGTCTCAGAAGATGTTTGTTTGGCCGTATTTTCTTTGTTGGTTTTTAATGGTGGCAAACAGATGGTGTGATACTAGTTTCTGCTTTAACAAGATACCCTAACTGTATGTATATGTTATACATCTAGATACATGGGACTCTGTGTGTTTATATGTGTTTGAAGCTTAGTGACTCTTCATTTGGATTTCAGTGTATGTCTTGAACACATAGAATTCCTTGTTTAATGTTGAGGATGCTTAGCCACAGACAATCAGTTGATAAATGTAGAACTAAGAGTGACTTTTTCATGTGTGCCTTTGGCCAAGATTCTCAACCCTGATTTCATAATAGACTTGTCCAGAGAGCTGGGGCCTGCTGATGAGACCCAGGTCTCTCTCTCTCCCCCAGGGCTGACCTGTTTGCTGCATGGCACCTTAATAAAAAAAAAAGGAGGCAATGTATGAATGACTTATTTTATTGTAGGAAGAAGAAATATGCTAGTCGAGTAGAGAGAAAGAAAGGAGAAGTAGGAGAGAGAAAAGAATGAAAGGGAGAAAGGCAGAGAAGAGAACAAAGAGCAGATGAGAGAGAAAACAAGAGAGCAAGAGGAAGTAAGAGTGAAGGGAGAGACGTAAGAGAGCAAGAGGGTGAGAGAGTAAGAGAGTGAGGAGGTAAGAGTGAGGGAGAGAAGAGTAAGAGAGCAAGAGAGTGAGAGGAAGTAAGAGAACAGAGTAAGAATGAGGAGGGAGAAAGACAACAAGAGAGTGAGGAGGGGGCAAACCACCCCCCTTTTATTGTATGGTGCATGGCAAGCCTGGCCTGTGGTCAGATGACAGTGTTTAAGGTCCAGCTAGAATGCTGGAAGTTTGAAGCAGTGTCTGCCTGATAGAGCATACATCCCCTGCAGGGGCAGCTATGAAGGATCTGGGCTGAAATCTGAGCCATTGGTCTCAGGAACAAATCACCGAATGCCTAACATCCCTTGTGAACAAATTTACATTGCTCAATGGGTCTCCAGAGTTCCAAGGTTGCTGCTCTCCTGGACTCCAGTTGTCAGAACTGTCCACTGCCCCATAAAGTTTTATTGATCTAAATCTGAATAAATTGTAATTGAATTCCATCCTTTAATTACCAGGACTCTCTGCATGTCTCTCTTACTTATAATAAATGCATTTTAAAGGGAGAAAAAAATCTAACTTTTTGTACAGAAGGATTTCCTATAGCTATTCTTTTTCTAATGTCATCCTCTGGAATAGGTTGATTTATTTCAATGATAATATAATTTTCTAACATTTATATATTACAAATAAGTACACAGGAAGAGGGTATTGGATCCCATTACTGATGATTTGTAATCCAACATGTGGTTGCTGGGAATCAAACTCAGGACATCTGGAAGAACAGTAAATGCTCATAACCACTTACTCATCCTCCAGCAAGACAAAATTATTTTTAATTAGTTCCATTTTTGATACAGAGAATAGGCTGGAAATAAGAAATAAGCTCAAGTTCTAGCTATATTCAGCATTCAACTTCCTTCTTTTATTCCTCTTTTTTTCTCTAAATTTTTTTTCATAAAATAGATTAAGACCACAGACTCCACTCTGTCCTCTTCTCCCAGGGTTCTACATCCTCTCACTCCATTCATTCCAGAATTACTGCTTTCCTTATTTTTATTCTGAAAAGTACAGAGCTCCCAGTGATATCAACCAAACACAGAAGAGCAAATTGCAATACTACTAGGACTGAACACTCATATGAAGTCTGAATGGAGGAACCCAGTAAGAAGAAAATGGTCATACCATATCAGGCAATAGAGTCACGAAATTTTCTATCACACTATTAAAAGTCACACAAATCCTACAAGCTAAACAACCTCAGTATATTGGTTTAGTACAGACAAATGCCATGTCTGTAATTATTGTGTCAGTCTCTCTGAGCCTCTATGAGCCCTGGGTAATTGATTGTGTGGGGCATTTCCTTGAGGTATCCTTGTGCCTTCTGCCTACTTCAATCATTCTTTTGAATCTTTCTGGATTCTGTGATCCCTGCTTAAGATTTGTTGTGGGTCTTTGCATCTGCTCCCATCTTGTGCTGGATGAAGCTTCTTTACTGGCTAGTATTCTAGGGTCCTATCTATGAATATAGCAGAATACTATTATAAATCATCTCATTATTTCATATTTTGACAGTATCAATTTGTTCTATCATAGGTCTTTAGGCTACTTAACATTTTTTTCTGGGCCAGCAGGCATTGCCAAGCCTAGGTTGTTTCTAGAGTTGTCGATATCAGGGTGTATCAGTCATTGGTTGGCCAGTCCAACCATATCTGCCCCACTTTTACCCTGGCATACATTGCAGGCAGGAGAAATTTTAGGTTGATGATATTGTGGCTGTTTTATGGGGTCCCATTTTATTGAGTGGAGGTTTTGAGTTATTACAGAAGATGGAAAATTAAGGCTTTGTATCCATTTTTTACTAGCAATGTTCACTAGGGTCATCCTTATAGATTCCATGGAATGTCTACTGCTCTAGCTTTCTGCCTCACTGCTGAGAAGACTCTCAGTTCCAGTCTTCTCACCCAAGACTTGTGCCTTGATCCATTTTTCCCTACCTCATCCCTCCTTTTTTGATCCCCACCTGCCCCCAGAGAGACTATATAATCAATTTTATTTTCTCTCCCCAAGATGATCCATGTATGCCCCTTGACCCTTCCTTATCACTCATCCTTTCTGGGGCCTGTGCCCATGTTTTATTTGGTTCTGGATTTTTGCATACAATTCTATCAAAGTTAATAGCACAGTTGTTTTAAAAGGTTTTTTTTTTTTTTTTGGATTTGAGCGTGTCTTCTTACTACTTCTCTTAATTATTAAAAGATGGAAAATACGTGTGCCATATTCTGACCTTTTGAGAGCAGTTCTTTTGTGAAATGAAGCCCCAGCTTAACTGTGGCCATGAGCATGGTGTATGCCTTCATCAGGTAGCAAAAAATTAAGCCCTCATGAGAAGTAATTTGAATAGGAATTGAAAGGAACCATACAATTAAAATTCACTTAGAAATTTTATTCTGATTAGAGAAGTGATATGTATAGATGAGGCAGTGTGACTACAATATATTACAATCCTACATGATACAGTGTCATTTGTCATGTCTCAAGTACCAAATTACTATATATGGTATAAGTAGTAGTTTTCAGAACAAAAGGACCTATTTCCACAACTATACAAGTGAACACAAAGGCCAATGGAGTCAGTTCCTGTAAGTAGTTTCCCATCTTATCAGGACTAGAGTACAACTCCCTATGGTATGTTATTTTGCTCTTGTTTGTTATTGTTGCTGCTGTAGTTTTTGTTGTTTGAATGAGGATCTCACTACATAGTCATGATTGATCTTGAACTCCTCGGTTAGAGAGCAAACTATGATCTTAGTGAGTATTTTAGGGAATGCACCACTAAGCCTAGCATGCCTTTCTTTCTTATTCTATTTTTGTCTTTCTCTCCTGCCCTCCTCCTTCTCTCTCACTTATTTCCTTTGTAACTTTATGTAAGAAAAGAAAGTTCATTCCATACAGAACCCCTTTTAGACTTGTATGTTTCTCACTTTATAAAATATTAGCCCTGTTGCAAATGATGTGCACGTCCAATTTCACTTCCTATTTTTTATATGGCTGAGTTCATATTTTGGCATATGTTGCAGTTAATTTTTTCTTCCAAGAAGATTTACATTTTATGCTCTTATGCATCTTTCCCTTTCTCTATAATTTCAGCTCCATATCATACTTGACATCAACCTGTAACTAAACAACCATTTGTGTTCTTCTTTTCAAACATTGAATGGTAAGAAGCTCATCTTGCTTCTTTTAAATTTTACTTCTATTGGAAGCTAGATAATTTTATCCATTTATAGGTAATACTAAGGAATTTTGATGAAGCATACATGTATAACTTCACAACTCACATTCCAGCTTCTTATATTTCCTCCAATTTGAGGAAAGTAATCCTGTGTTTTCATGAGAAAAAGAGATTTTAGTTGTACAACCTATGCAACTGAAGATAAAAACATGAGTTCCCATTAGTTAAATAGGTCAAACAAATCTATAATGCAGTGATTAGTTGTAAAGTTAATACCACTGATTCACAGAAAGGTACCATAAATTTTATCTTATTTTCTTGATTTTATAAAAGCATTTCCTGAATCTGACCAATGAACTAGACAGCAAACCCAGAAACCCTTGGCAAAATTTTCTGTGAATCTGCATGTTTCCTATATTGTATTTTCTGTTCCCCGTTTTTAAATCAAATGTTTCAACTTTTTTTATGCCCTGCATCCAAAATATCAAAGTAAACAAGAAGCAGCCTCCTATGACCTGCTTCTATTAGTGAAATAATGTACATGTTGTTATACTCTCTTTAATCTTTTGAAACAGAGTATCAAGTTGCTCAGACTAGCCTCATTCCAAATGCTTAGAAGAGAATGATACTGAACTCATGATGTTCTTTGTAAGGGATGGTATTACATGAATAAGCAATCGTACCTGGCTTTACTCTTCAATTTTCAGTCTTCATTTTAGCATCTTCTCACCTCTTTCTATCATTAAACACTTTGTTTCTATTTACATGCTCTCAGGATTTGAATCTAAGAATATAATATTTGAGTAAAACTACATACACTACTTCTTTCTTCTTTTAATAGTGAATAGTGAAGATGTGTACAATGATTCCTGTAGAGAAAGTGATATTAGTTATGTCAGATTATGACTCTGATGGGAGTATGATAGGTGTTAATTTCATTTATATCTCTGTATCCTTTGTAGAACCTGGCTAGATGGAACTACTGTGTGATTTAATCATCACAATATTTTCATAGTTGTTCATCTTTTATCAGCTTTGCCATATTCTATGCAAAGTGACAGGATAGCAGAATCTCTATAGGAATTGAACTCTTACCCTTGCTGCTTTGTTATTCTTTTACATAATTTCAAATGTATATTAATAGGAATTTTTCTTGTTTACTATTTAGTATATAACTTATCTTACCTATTTTTTCTAAAGATTTATTCATTTACTATATATAAGTACACTGTATCTGTCTTCAGATATACCTGAAGAGGGCACCAGATCTCATTACAGATGGTTGTGAGCCTCTATGTGGTTGCTGGGATTTGAACTCAGGACCTCTGGAAGATAAGTCAGTGCTCTTAACCACTGAGCCATCTCTTCAGACCCAACTTATCTTACCTTTGTCCTTTATACTCAGAAGCCAGTTATTCTTCATGGTTACTTCCCTTCATTCTGCTTTGCTCTCAGCAGTGTAGTGTCCTGTGTCCAAATCACAGTCACAAACATCCATAACCAAGTTCTCATACCTTCATCTGTGCTGTGAGTTGAGCTCAGGAACAGCAGAGCTGCTTTGAGCATGAGTACATGTTTCTTAAAAGAGCCTCTGAATTTTCTATGCAGTGTATGCTAGAGGGCACAAGAAATCCCCCTCCATAAGAGGAGCAATGGAATGGTGGCCTAGCAGCTCTGCTGATCTCATATCTGACACAGCTGCATGTCCTAAACATCTTGTTTCTCTTTTGGATACTAGATCAATATTACACAGTATGGCAGAGGTATACAGTGTATCATTTCTAAAGCATAAAGTACTCTGTGTTATTGAATAATGTTACTTGTATAATATTGCTGAAGGAATATTTTTGAAATAGTTTGCTCAAATATAAAAATTTAAATTCTTTACTATGTAAATTTCAGTCATGTTTTATTAACATGAAATTATTTATAACTGTATTGTGAACATGTAATTTGTGATAGATCTGTATGCATATTTGTGACCCATCAGTGATGCTCAACATTTAGATTGATATATTGAATCCCTACCTCTCTGTAACAAAAAAAAAATTAACTTATTAAATAATTCCAAAACTATAGTCTGTTAGCCAACAACAATGGTGTACACATCAATCCATGTATGATATAAGCTAATTTTCCTTTACAAAAGATCATTTCTTCTCAGTTACTAATGCTTTAGCCTCATGAAAAATCAGTGATACATGACTCATTTTTAGACTCATTCCAGATAAATTAAACTTCATTAAAATCTCTTAATTGCTAAGACACTTCATACCTCTCTTTATTTGTAATTAACATATTAAATGAGAGCAAAATTCTCAAAAATTTTTCCAGAAGGGATTTTGACAGTTTAGTCTCTCCTGGAATCCTGTATCATATAGGTTGACATTTATTTTTGTAATCATATGACTTTTACTATTTACATTTGATAGGGTTTATGGAACCTGGGGTGGCCTTAAGGTTACTATGTAACTGTGGAAATATTCAATATTTTTCTTTTCTTTATTTTTGTGTCATAAAATAATATTGACTTCAGGCTCCCCTCCTTCCATCATTTTAGTGCCCTCCTAACTCCCCCTTTCTCTAGATTTACTGTTCCTTTGTTTTCCTTCAGCAAAATTTAAGCCTTACAGTGATATCAAGAGAAAAAGTACAACAGGATGCAGTAACTCTAGGTATAAACACCTATATCAAGGCTAGACTAGGTAATCTAGGAGGAAAAGGGTCCCATGACTAGGCAAATGAATCAGAAGCACACCTACTCCCACTCTTAGGATCCTAAGGAACATGCTACTCTAAACAACCTCAGATTTTGTGTTGTGTGCCTAGTTCATATTCATGCAGGCTCCATGATTGCTGTGTCAGTGTCTTTGAGCCTCTTTGAGTCATGTTAACTTAGTTGATTCTGATGGCCATGATCTCTGGATGTTCTTGTTCTCTTTATAACCTAGAATCCTCCTTTTTTGAGGGGCTGCTAGAGCTCCAGTTACTATTTGTCTGTTGGTCTTTGTATCTGCTATCATCAGCTGGTGGCAAAAGACTCTGATGAAGAATGATCTATGAGTACAGTCAAATATCATTAAGAATTACTACATTGACTTTTTCTTTCTTTCTATTTTCCTTTCGGTCCTTTCCCTTTTTCTCTTCCTCCTTCATTTCTTTCTTTCTTTTTCTCTTTCTTTCTCTCTTGCTTTCTTTCTTTCTTTCTTTCTTTCTTTCTTCCTTTCTTTCTGCCAGTTCTCTTGAGTTCCTTCTTAGGACTCTGAGTTACCTGGTTTCTGTATCCTTTTCATCCAGGCAGTGCTTGATCTAGTGGTTTAGGCCTTAAGTTAGCCCAGTCATTAATTGGCCATATCCACAAAGTGAAGCACCACTGCCCAGAGCATCTGCATTCAGGACACCTTGAAGGTTCAAGGTGTTCTGCCTTAGTTTGGTGTCCCATTTCTACAACTTGGAGACTAGCCTGGTTGCATACAATGTTCAGTTAAGACTAAATATCCTCCCTTGTATGGAGACCTCACCAGGGTAAACCTCAAAGGTTCTTGGATGTTTCCAATGAACAATGAATAAGTTCCCACATTGCCTTCTAAACCATCAGCTATTTCAATAGTCTCCCTCTGCCCCCTCTCTGTGAACCATATCTTACTGTTCTCATCCCTACTTGTCTCTCATTAATTGAACCCATTTTTAATTCTCTTGTTTTTATTTCCCCAGCCTTTGAATGACACCTGTTCTCTTCCTTTGTATTGCTGGGGCATGGACGTAGTGCTTCATGTATGCTAAGCAAGCACAGGCTACATTCACTGGACATGGTATCCTTATTGAGAGGCAGCTTCTTTTACATGTGTTAACTTTTTAGATCACATACTGCTGGGAAATGTGATAGCCAGGAAAACAAAACAAAACAAGAACAGCAGCAGCAACAACAACAACAACAACAAATTTAAGACCTCTAGAACCCAACTCACCTCAGACACTGTTGCACATGGTTCTCAGTGGCAACATCCACATTTTAATTCTTCAGTACAATTCTATCTAGTTACAGTTTTCCAAGTTGAAATAGAGTTCTTTCATATGTTTTCTCTTTTATGGTCTTGGCTTTGTGCTCGTTTTAATCATCTGGATTCTTAAAACACACACACACACATACACACACGCACACACACATGCACACACACACACAGAAAACTTGAGAGACATCCACTGTTTCCTTCGAAAGACTACATTTTTTAGGGATGGTGGCCCCAGAATAAGTGTGTAAAGCCAGCAGAATGTATATCTTCTGAAGGCACCTAGTAGATTAAGCTCTTGTGAGAAATAATTTGGACACAAAAGTGAAAGGGATTGTGCAATGAATTTGTGGGTAAGAATTCTCTATGCAATTTGATTCTGGGTAGAAGAGTATTGTCCACATTTGAAGCATTGCTGACACAACACATTACAACATTATAGCATTAGGAAACATTTTTTTCTGCAAAACTCAGGAGGTCCTATTTCTTAATAGCTAGGTAGCATTCCATTGTGTAAATGAACCACATTTTCTGTATCCATCCTTCTATTTTGGGACACCTGGCTTGTTTCCAGCTCCTAGCAATCACAAACAAGGCCTCCATGAACATAGTGAAACACATGCCCCTGTGGCATGGTGGAGCATCGTTTGGGTATATTTCCAAGAGTGGGATTGCAGGGTCTTTGTGTAGTTCTAGTTTCAATTCTCTGAGGGACTTCCAGATGAGTTCCAGAGTGATTGAACCAGTTTACAATCTGACTAGGAATGGAGGAGTGTTCTGTTTTCTCCACATCCTCACCAGCATGTGCTATATCCTGAGGTTTTGATCTTAGCCATTCTGATTGGTGTAAGGTGGAATCTTAGGGATATTTTGATTTGCATTTCTCTGATCACTAAGGAGGTTGAACATTTCTTTATGTGCTTCTCAGCCATTTGAGATTCCTCTGTTGTGAATTCTCAGTTTAGTTCTACACCCTGTCTTTTGACTAGGTTTTTTGTGGTTTTGGTGGTTATCTTCTTGAGTTCTTTATATATTTTAGATACTAGCCATCTATCAGTTAATTCCCAGTCTGTAGGTTGCTGATTTGTCTTATTGACTATGTCGTTTGCCTTACAAAATCTTTCCAGTTTCATGAGTTTTCCAGGCAAATGGATGGGACTAGAAAATATCATTCTAAGTGAGATATCTTAGACCCAAGTTGACAGGCATAGTATGTGCTCACTCATAAGTGGACATTAGTCAAAAAACTTTCAAAATATCCAAGATACACTCGACAGAAATCTCAAATATCAGCAAGCTGAAGGGCCAAATGCAGGACACTTAAGTCCCACTAGGGATGGAGAAGAAAGTAATCACATGGTTCGAGAGAGGTATGTCAGAGAGTAAGTCGATGGGCAGAAGAGTGAACAGAGGAACATGACCTGGTATTGGGTGGGGAAAAGTACAGAAATCCTGAGGGCCAACAGAAAGAATGGAAACAGGAAATCTGCTGAGGTAGGAAGTAGGAGGACCCTACAGAATCTATCAGAGACCTGGGTACTGAGAGACACTCAGGACTCAATTACAGGGACTTTAGATGAAATGTTCTACAGTGTGGAGAGGGAGCAGAAGCATAGGGCATCAAGTGAGGGATGGGGCTTCCCACCCATAGTCAAAACTCTGACCCATAATTGTCCCAGTCTGAATGAACTGCAGGGGTGGAATTGGAGAGATGCCTGAGGAAAAGGAGGTCCAATGACAGGCCAAAAGTGGGATCCAGCTCAAGGGGATGCTCCAAGGTCTCACACTATTACTGAGGCTGTGAAGCACTCACAAAATGGGAGCTAATATGACTACTCTCTAAAAAAGCCAACAAGTAGCTAAAAGAGAAAGATGCAGATATTTGCACCCAATCAATGGACAGAAGCTCGTGACCTCTGTGGTTGAATTAGGGTAAAGTAGGAAGCTGAGGAGGTGGGTGACCCTGTAGGAGGAACAGCAGTCTCAATTAACCTGAATCCCCAAGATCTTTCAAATACTGGACCACCAACCAGGCAGCATATACCAGCTGATATGAGGCCTCCAACATACAAACAGCAGAGGACTGCCAGGTCTGGGTTCAGTCAGAGAAGATGCTCCTAACTCTGAAGAGACTAGAGGCCCCAAGGAGTTTAGAGGTCTGGTTGGGTGTGGTGAGGGTGTGGACTTTCTTGTGAAGACAGGGTTACAGTGGATGTGAAAAGGTGGTATGGGATGGGGAACAGTCAAAGGGTGGACCAGGAGGGGAATAAAATCTACAGTTCAAAAAAAAAGAAAAAGAAATAGAAAAAGAAAAAGAAAAATAGATTAAATAAAATTAAATTAAAAGAAAGAAAAGTGAGTTGTTCCTTTCCCTAGTCCCTGCCTGCAGCCATCTATTGTGGAAAGATATACAGTCGAGTTTCCTTATCACCAATTTTAAGAATTTTCTTTGAAGGCTTCCTGTTTAAGATGTTCCTATTTGGGGGGAGGTGTTGAGAAGGTGGTCACAGAAACCTTCTAATTTTCGTTTCCTTAACTGTGAATCTAAATCATGAATACCAGTGTAGAAGAAGGTTTGCAGTCAGCGAGAGCAGAGACCATGAACTTCCACATAATATCTGATGACAACATAGATCACAGACCTCGGATTAGTCTTGATTTTAAAATACACCTTGTAGTTCTTAAACAGGAAGTAATTAGTAAGTTTGAACAATAGCACAAGGGTATGAACAATGAAATAAAAGTGTGCAAAAGAAAATTAATTTTGCTTTATTTAGAATGTTTCAAAAATTAAAATGAGGTAAGTGATACAATTCCTTCTTATTCATTGAGTATATTAATAACTGTTTTCTGCCAATAAATTTGCAGAGGTTTTAAGAATCATGCACAAGGATGCAATCCCTAACAAATATTATGTTTTTAATAAAAACTTTGGTGCTGTTAAAAAAAAGGAATCTTCTTTCATCACATCATTTTCCAAGCTTTAACAACGTGTGATGACAGAATTTGGAGTCTACAAAACTAGAGGAGTAAACAGAAACAACCAAGGCAAACAGTTTTTTCTAAGAACTGCCAGACCATATCAGTCCCTCTTTCTGTCTTTGGTGTTGTTTTGTTCAAGTCAGGAATTCACTATTAGCCAGGACTGACCTGCCATATCTTATATGTAGTACAAGCACACATGACTAACCCTGTCATGTTATTTTTTTCCTTTTGTTACTAGATATTTTCTTTATTTACATGACATATGATTTCTCCTTTCCCAGTTTCCCCTCCAAAATCAAAAACAAAGACAAAAAACAACAAGAACAAACCTCTATTGCCTCCCTCTCCCCCTGCTTGCCACTCCACCCTCTCCCACTTATTCGCCCTGGCATTCCCCTACACTGAGGCACAGAACCTTCACAGAGCAAAGGGCCTCTCCTCCCATTGATGACCAACTTTGCAATCTTCTACTATACCCATGCTGCCAGAACAATCAGTCCCACCATGTGTACCCCTTGGTTGGTGGTTGAGTTCCTGGGAGCTCTGACGATACTAGTTAGTTCATATTGTTGCTTGACCTAAGGGGCTACAAATCCTTCAGCTCCTTTGGTCCTTTATCTAACTCCTTCATTGGGGGCCTTGTACTCAGTTCAATAGATGGCTGTGAGCCCCTACTTCTGTATTAGTCAGGTACTGTCAGAGCCTCTCAGGAGACAGCTATATCAGGTTGGATTATCCTTGCTTAAGTCTCTGCTCTATAGTTAGCTTCTGCAACTCCTTCCATGTGTATTTTGTTCCCCCTTTTAAGAACGAATGAAATGTCCACATTTTGATTGTCCTTCTTCTTGAGATTCTTGTGGTTTGTGAGTTGTTCTTCTTGTATTCTGAAATTCTGGGATAATAAACACTTATCAGAGAGTGCATACCATGTGTATTCTTTTGTGATTAGGTTACCTCACTCAGGATGATATTCTCCAGATCCATTCATTTCCCTAAGAATTTTATAAATTCATTGTTTCTACTAGCTGAGTAGTACTCTATTGTATAGATATACCACAATTTCTGTATCCATTCCTCTGTTGAGGAACATCTTGGTTGTATACAGTTTCTGGCAATTATAAATAAGGCTGCTATGAACATAGTGGAGCATGTGTCCTTATTACATGTTGGAGTATCTTCTGGGTATATGCCCAGGAGTGGTATAGCTGAGTCCTACAGTAAAACTATATCCAATTTCTGCAGGAACCACCAAACTGATTTCCAAAGTGGTTGTACCAGCTTGCAATCCCACCAGCAATGAAGGAGTGTTCCTTTTTCTCCACAACCTCTCCAGCATCTGCTGTCACCTGAGTTTTTTATCCTAGCCATTCTGACTGGTGTGAGGTGGAGTCTCAGGGTTGTTTTGATTGGCATTTCCCTGAAGACTAAGGATGTTGAACATTTCTTTAGGTGTCTCTCAGTCATTCGATATTCATCAGTTGAGAATTCTTTGTTTAGCTGTGTACCCCATTTTTTAATAGGGTTATTTGGTTCTCTGGAGTCTAACATCTTGTGTTCTTTGTATATATTGGATGTTAGCCCTCTATCAGATATAGGATTAGTAAAGATCTTTTCCCAATTTATTGGTTGCTGTATTTCCTATTGACAGTATCGTTTGCCTTACAGAAGCTTTGCAACTTTATGAGGTCCCTTTTGTCAATTCTTGATCTTAGAATATAAGCTATTGGCGTCCTCTTCAGGAAATTTTCCCCTGTGCCTATGTGCTCCAGGTTCTTCCCCACTTTCTTTTCTATTAGTGTCAGTGTATCTGGTTTGATGTGGAGGTCCCTGATCCACTTGGACTTGAGCTTTGTACAAAGAGATAAGAATGGATCAATGTGAATTTTTCTACATGTTAACCACTAGTTGTGCCAGCACCATTTGTTGAAAATGCTGTCTTTTCTCCACTGTATGGTTTTATCTCCTTTGTCAAATATCAAGTGGCCATGGGTTTGTGGGTTCAATTCTGGGTCTTCAATTCTGTTCCATTGATCTACCTGCCTGTAGATCAATGTACTATACCAATATCATGAAATTTTTATCACAGTTGCTCTGTAGTACAGCTTAAGGTCTGGGATTGTGATTCCACCAGAGGTTCCTTTATTGTTGAGAATAGTTTTGGCTATCCTGGGTTTTTTGTTGTTCCAGATAAATTTACAAATTACTCTATCTTAGTCTGTGAAGAATTGAGTTGAAATTTTGATGGCAATTGCATTGAATCTTTAGATTGCCTTCTGTAAGATGGCCATTTTTACTATATTAATTCTGTCCATCCACGAGCATCGGAGATCTTTCCATCTTCTGAGATCTTCTTCAATTTCCCTCTTCAGAGACTTGAAGTTCTTGTCAAACAGATCTTTTATTTGCTTAGTTAGAGTTACATCAAGGTATTTTATATTATTTGTAACTATTGTGAAGGGTGTTGTTTCCCTAATTTCTTTCTTGGCCTGTTGAGGTGCTGGCTCAACTGGTAGTTAGCATGTAGAATAATTCAAATCGATCCATTCCAAATCAGAGGAAGGCCTCTGATTTGCTTGTGTTAATTTTATATCCATCTACTTTGCTGAAGTTGTTTATCAGCTTTAGGAGCTCTCTGGTGGAATTTTTGGGGTCACTTAAGTATACAATCATGTCATCAGCAAATAGTGATAATGCGACTTCTTCCTTTTCTATTCATATTCCTTTGATCTCTTTTTGTTGTCTAATAGCTCTGGCTAAAACTTGAAGGACAATATTGAATAGGCAGGGAGAGAGTGGGCAGCCTTGTCTAGTTTCTGATTTTAGTGAAATTGTTTCAAGTTTCTCTCCATTTAGTTTGATGTTGGCTACTTGTTTTGTGTATATTGCTTTTAATATTTTAATGTTTAAGTATGGGCCTTGAATTCCTGGTATTTCCAAGACTTTTATCATGAAAAATTGTTGCATTTTTTGAAATGCTTTCTCAGCATCTAATGAGATGATCATATGTTTTTTTTTTCCTTTGAGCTTGTTTAGTGAATTACGTTGATAGATTTCCATCTATTGAACTATCCCTGCATCCCTGGAATGAAGCCTACTTGATCATGGTTCATGATCATTTTGTTGTGTTCTTGGATTTGGTTTGCAAAAATTTAAATGAATATTTTTGCATCGATATTCATAAGGGAAATTGGTCTGAAGTTTTCTTTCTTTGTAGGATCTTTATGTGGATTAGGTATAAGAGTAATTTTGGTTTCATAGGATGAATTGGGTAGAGTACTTTCTGTTTATATTTTGTAGAATAGTTTGAACAGTAGTGGTATTAGGTCTCCTTCGAAAGTTTGATAAAACTCTGCACTAAACACATCTGGTCCTGGGCTTTTTTTGGTTGGGAGACTATTAATGACTGTTTCTATTTCATTGGCTGATATGGGACAGCTTATATCATTGATCTGATCTTGATTTAACTTTGTTACCTGGTATCTCTCTAGAAAATTGTCCATTGCATTCAGGTTTTCCAGTTTTGTTGAGTATAGGCTTTTGTAGTAGGATCTCATGAGTTTTTGGATTTCCTCAGAGTCTGTTGTTATGTCTCCCTTTTCATTTCTGATCTTGTTAATTAGGATATTGTCTCTGTGTCCTCTAGTTAGTCTGGCTAAGGGTTTATCTAATTTGTTGATTTTCTCACAGAACCAGCTTCTGCTTCGGTCGATCCTTTGCATAGTTCTTTTTGTTTCTATTTGGTTGATTTCAGCCCTGAGTTTGATTATTTCCTGCCTTTGACTCCTCTTGAGTAAATTTGCTTCTTTTTGTTCTAGTGCTTTCAGGTGTGCTGTCAAATTGCTGGTGTATCTGCTCTCCACTTTCTTTCTGGAGGCACTTAAAGCTATGAGTTATCCTCTTAGGATTGCTTTCATTGTGACCCAAAAGGTTGGATATCTTGTGGCTTCATTTTGATTAAACTCTAGAAAGTCTTTAATTTCCTTCTTTATTTCTTGCTTGATCAAGTTATCATTGAGTGGAGTGTTGTTAAGCTTCCACTTGTATGTGGGCATTCTATTGTTTATGTTGTTATAAAGGAGCAGCCTTAGTCCATGGTGATCTGATAGGATACAAGGAATTATTTCAATCTTCTTGTATCTGTGGAGGCCTGATTTGTGACTAATTATATGATCAGTTTTGTAGAAGGTACCATGAGGTACTGAGAAGAAGGTATATCCTTTTGTTTTAGGACAAAAAATTCTACAGATATCTGTTAAATCCATTTGTTTCATAACTTCTTTTAGTGCTGTGTCTTTGTTTATTTTCTGTTTCCATCATTTGTCCATTGCAGAGTGTGAGATGTTTAAATCTCCCGCTATTATTGTGTATGGTACAATGTGTGCTTTGAGTTTTAGTAAAGTTTGTTTTATCAATGTTGATGCCCTTTTATCTGCAGCATAGAGGTTCAGAATTGAGAGATCATCTTGGTAGTTCATACCTTTGATGAATATGAAATGTCCCTCCTTATCTTTTTTGATCACTTTAGGGTGACAGTCGATTTTATTCAATATTAGAATGGCTACTCCAGCTTTTTTCTTGGGAACATTGGCTTAGAGAATTGTTTTCCAGCCTTTTATTCTGAGGTAGTGTCTGTCTTTGTCACTGAGGTGGGTGTCCTGTATGCAACAAAATGTTGAGTCCTGTTTACTTATCCAATCAGATATTCTGTGTCATTTTATTGAGGACTTGAGTCCATTGATATTAATAGATATTAAGGAAAAATAATTGTTGCTTCCTGTTATTTTTGTTGTTAGAGTTGTTATTCTGTTCATTTGGCTATCTTCTTTTACTTTTTTAGAAGATTACACTTTTGCTTTTTCAAAGATGTAGTTCCCCTCCTTGTGTTGGAGTTTTCCATTTATTACCCTTTGAAGGGCTGGATTTGTGGAAATATATTGTGTGAATTTGGTTTTGTCATGGAATACTTTGGTTTCTCCATCTATGGTGCTTGAGAGTTTTGCAGGGTATAGTAGTCTGAACTGTCATTTGTCTATGACATTTGCCCAGGATCTTCTAGCTTTCATAGTCTCTGGTGAGAAGTCTGGTGTAATTCTTTTAGGCCTGCCTTTATATGTTACTTGACCTTTTCCCCTTACTGTTTTTAATTTTCTTTCTTTGTTTTGTACATTTGTTGTTTTGACTATTATGTAGTTGGAGGAATTTCTTTTCTGGTCGAGTCTATTTGAAGTTCTATAGGCTTCTTGTATATTCATGGGCATCTCTTTCTTTAGGTTAGGGAAGTTTTCTTCTATAATTTTGTTGAAGTTATTTACTGGCCCTTTAATTTGGAGATCTTCATGCTCTTCTATACCAATTATGCTTAGGTTTGATCTTCTCATTGTGTCCTGGATTTTCTAGATGTTTTGAATTAGGAACTTTTTGCATTTGCATTTGCATTTTCTTTGACTGTTGTGTCAATGTTTTCTATGGCATCTTCTGCTTCTGAGATTCTTTCTTCTATCTCTTGTATTCTGTTGGTGATGCTTACATGTATGTTTCCTGCCTTCTTTCCTAAGATTTCTAACTCCAGAGTTGTCTCTCTTTGTGATTTCTTAATTCTTTCTACTTCCATTTTAAGGTCCTGGATGGTTTTGCTCAATTCCTTTACCTGTTTGTTTGTGTTTTCCTGTACTTCCTTAAGGGATTTTGTGTTTCTTCTTTATGGGCTTCTACTTGTTTACTCATGACCTCCTGTAATGCTTTATGGGAATTTTTTGTTTCCTCTTTAAGGGTTTGTACCTCTTTACCTGTGTTCTCCTATATTTCTTTAAGGGATTTATTCATATCCTTCCTAAATTCCTGTAGCACCATTGTGAGATATGATTTTAGATCCAAATCTTGCTTTTCCAGTGTTTTGGGGTATCTATGACTTGCTGTGGTGTGAGTACTAGGTTCTGATGATGCCAAATAGTCTTGGTTTCTGTTGGTAGGATTCTTGCATTTGTCTTTCACCATCTGTTAATCTCTGGTGTTAGATGTTCTTGCTGTCTCTGACTAGAGCTTGTTCCTCCTGTGGATCTGTAAGCTGGTGTCAGTACTTCTGGGAGATCAGCTCTCCTCTGGTAAATCCCTGGTGCAGTTGGCTGTGGATCAGTTGTTTGTCCTGAGTTCTGGGGTCACAGCACACCCTGGAGATAGGATCTCCACTTGTGGGAAAGGTGCAGAGAGGGCTGTGGGTCTGTTGTCCCTCCTATGTGTGGACTGAGAAAGAAAGGATCCTGACCAGGCTGCCCTACAACTTGTGAGGCCTATTCCTTCCAAATGGTCCCACCTTAGAAAGTCACCAGAGAGAAAATGGCAGATCTCACCTGAGTCCCTGGGTCAATGCAATCCCTGAAGGCAGGCTCTCTGCTTGCAGGGAAGGGGCAGAAAGGGTTGCAGATCCCCATGTTATTCTTAATTCTCATTTTCATTCTGGTTCCATGCCTCCTTCAATGTTGACTTCTCTACATCCCTGTATTATGCTCCCTCCAGTTGCAGGAATTATTAAAATAAATCCATCCCCAAAACTCCATTTCCCACCTGGACACTTTTTTGAGCCAGTACCATTTAGCCTCAATACTAAAATCCCGCAGGTTTTTGTTATTTCCTCCCAGCAAGCTACATCTCCCTCACATGAATCTCTTTACACATTCCCACAATCATATATCTAAATAGTGCTTATTACCCGGTAAGTAAAGTATGACTCTTAAAGCTTTAATATCCAATCAGATTTACATAATAATAAAATTATAATTTACTAGATAACAATTCAATAATTTTAGAACCAGATAATAAAGACAATATTATAACCCAATTAATCTATTTTGTAAAACCCTGCTTGGTTGTATAACCTCGTGGGTTGTGGACCATCCTCATCATCTGCAATCATGATGATGTCTTCTCCTCCAGCTCCTGACCCTCTTTCCTCTCCTCTCCTGACCTCTTTTCTCTTCCAACACTACCTCCACATCTCTTTTCATGTCCAATCACAGGCCTTTCACTGCCCTAATGTGAATGGACAGAGAAAATGCTATAGCACCCTCCTTCTATACTTTTTAGTAAAAAAGGAGTCTCCTAACCATCAAAACAATTACCAGAACTGCATGTCATATACTGCATACATCAGTGACCCTTTTGCAAACTATGTCAAAACTGTATATTTTTGTTTCCATTCCTTATTTTGTCAAATTCACATTTTCTTATTTGTTGGAGTTATTGCTTTTCCCTATGAAAATTTATATTTTTCAATGGTCTTGTGCATCTTTCCCTTTCCCTATATTTTCTTCCTCTATGGCATACTGGGAATCATCCTGTATCTAAACATTCTTTAAGCTTCTTGTGTTAAGACTTCAAATCAAAGAAACACACCCTGATTAAGATAAGGTTCAATGATCTTAAAATGAGTTTTGCTATAGTCTTGTAATGTAAAACACATACTACAGTGAAAGGATTAAGTGTAAAATTTAGTGTGGAATAATGGAAAGGCATTGGCTACCAAATCTGTTCCTTTGAGTATTTCAAAATATCATATAATACTTATTATTCATCTGGACAACAAACCCAGAAACTCATGGGACCCTATTCCATGAACCAACCTGTTAGTATTATCCTGAGTCCAAAGTATACCAGCCAAGTGCTGTGAATTAGAAATTCAAAATCCCATCTGTGCACAGGAAGTAGTAGGAGCAACACAAATTAATGAATTGTCCTATAAACACTGGAGAAACAGACTTCACTATAGCAAGTGGGGAATCAGTGACAGCAGAGGCCAAAGTCTGAGGACTTTCTTTACTCCAGCTCCAATGAGCTTAGGATCTGAAGTGAGGCCTTTGTCCTATGAACACCTGAAAAAGAAGTCCTAGGGCTGCATGGTGAATATCCAGAGATTACTGAACAAAAGAAACTTATAAAAACATTAGTATTAAGCTTATTAACTGTATGTGATAGACAGGAGAACACCCACCACTCAGAGTAGAAGAGGAGTAGAAAGAGGGGGATATTAGGTTTGTTGGAAGGGTGACATTAGGGGTACAACAATTGGGAATGAAGTGAATAAGTTTAAAAAGAAAATTAAAGAATAATAAAAAATCCAATGGCAAATGAGCTGATTCTGGAAATAGGAAGTAGGACATTGGCAGAAAGAGAAAGGATTCTTGGAAATAGTAAGAGATGAAAGAGAGACATGGGGAGAATCAATAGCCCAAGAAAGAGTTGGACAAAGGACCAGGACATAAACAAGCAGGTTGATGGGCTGGAGAGAAGTTGAGGGAGATGCTGAGGAGACAGGAAGGAAGGACAGAAAAAGAGGTAGATAACCAAGTGGTAGACAGAATAGTTTAAATAGTTAAGTTGAATAAAACTGGTCCACAGCCCCACTCGGGTCTGTGAGTCTCTTCAGCTGGAGGTTAGATAGGACCTGTAAAATGAAATGGTCGAGAACAAAGAGACAGACATCAAGTAAATTTTTATCAAGGCATCCATTTACTTGGGAGCATTTTGAGCTTATATAGGCAGGTAAGAAGTGAAACTGAAAACTCCAGAAATAAAATATATGCATAACATAAATACAGTCTCAGACATGAAGACACCAAGATCTCTCAAACTCAATTCTCAGGCAGGCAGGGTCTGGCCCATGCCAGGCATTGGTGAGTGGGTCCCTCCAACGTACCATGGCATATGCACTTGAAGTGTTAGGATGCCAATGTCAGTCTGCAAAAAATTCAAAATAAAAAGCACAAAGGCAAGGTGTGCTTTGGGAACCTGGAGGGGGAGAACAGATCCCTCCCCCCTGGTTTTCAAAAGCCAGGTTTTAACTGTGCAATGTGCTCACTCAACAATTCCTTGTCCCATACGGTTATATGGGATCCCAGTTTTATGAATAATGCCAAAATCCTTGCAAAAAGACATAAAGTTTTTGCCAGTGTAACCTGGTCCATTATCATTTTTAATCACTTTGGGTAAACCCATAACATTAAAGGCTTGTAAACAATGATCACTTACACTTCTAGAGGCTTCTTCTGTATGCAGGAACACAAACATAAATCCTGAACAAGTGACAATACATACATGTATATATTTAAGCTTTCCAAAGTCTGCATAATGAGTTACATCCATCTGCCAAATTTGGTTAGGCATAAAGCCCCTTGGGTTGACCCCCAAATATGGAACTGGAGATAAAATAACACATTTAGGGCATTGTTTCACAATCATTCTTGCTTGTTCTTTGGAAATTTTATGTTTGAGCCTCAGAGTCTGGCTAGACAGGTGGAAATTATACTAATCCCATTTAGCTAAGGCCACAGGATCTGAAACTAAAACCTCTCTACCAGAGCCCTGTCAATTAGATTATTGCCTCTGGCTAATGGCCCAAGTAGGCCAGAATGAGCCCATATATGACCAATATAAAACTGATTTTTTTTCATGCAAGAATGATACTTTGTAATTGAGAAAATAAGGCTCCTGCTGTGGTGTTGAAATTAAATGTACCACATGTCTCCAACAACAGTACTGATTAGGTTATGTAAAAGCTGTCTGTGTAGAGATTGAAAGCATCAAGTACAGCTTCAAACACCTTTAATACTGTCATTAATTCAACTAATTGAGTTGACAGACCAGGAGTCTCTATTACCACATGTTGAATATTAATGAAATATCCAGCTTTTCCTGTAAAGGAACCATCAGAAAATACCACAAGGGCATTATTTAAGAGCTGTAGAGAAGTTATATTAGGAAAAATTACTTCATGAACATTTAAGAACCTTAACAGTTTATCCTGGGGATAATGATTATCTATAATTCCTTGAAATCCTATCTGAGCAAGCAACCATTCTGTGCTATGCTGTTTTAACCAGGAGTCTTGCTCCAAAGTAAAAGGCTGAATGATAAGATCTGGCTCCTTGCCAAAATAAGTCAGCAGTTATTTTCTACCAAGCACAATTATTTGGGCAACAGTTTCATAATATGGCAAGATATTACATTTAGGAGATATCCTTGAATGTACCCACATAAGGGGTGCCTGCTGCCATAACAATGCTGTAGGAGCATGATTTGTATTAAATATTAATAAATGCAAAGGTAAAGAATAATCTATGTGAGTAACAAATTGATTTTCAATAGCTTTTTTTACCTGTTGTAAGGCTGACATACCTTCTTCAGTTAAAAATCTAGGAGAATTTGGATCAAAACTACCTTTGAGAATATCAAATAAGGGCTTCAAATCTCCTGCAGTAAGCTTTAAGTAAGGACAAAGCCAATTGATTTCACCTAATAATTTTTGAAAATCATTTAAGGTCTTTAATTTGTCTCTACAAATAACTATCTTTTGAGGAATAACAACTTGATCCATAAGTGTAAAGCCTAAATAACTATACGAATCCTGAGTTTGCACCTTTTCTGGGGTTATCTGTAGTCCCTTCTCATTTAAGGCAACTTGTAAGTCTCTATAACATAAAAGTACTTCTTGAGGAATTTTTCCTGCTAATAAGACATCATCTGTGTAGTGGGCAATATATATCATTGGCCATTTTTTCCTTATAGGGTCAATGACCTCTGCACAAACTTCTGACATAACAGGACTATTAGCCATGCCTTGAAGAAGGACTGTCCATTGATATCTTTTCATGAGTTCCTTAAAATTAACAAATGGAACACTAAAAGCAAATCTCTCACAATCCTCAGGGTGCAAAGGAATTGTAAAGAAACAGTCCTTTAAATCCATAACTATCTTGTAAAATCCTTTTGGAATTGCCACTGGAAATGGTAATCCAGTCTGTAATGTTCCCATAACTACCATAGTTTCATTTACCTTTCTTAAATCTTGTAATAGTCTCCATTTACCTGACTTTTTCTTGATAATGAATATAGGCATGTTCCATGGGGAATTGGATTCCCTCAGGTGTCCTGCTTCTAATTGCTCCTGCACTAGCAAGGAAGCTGCTTTTATTTTTTATTGAGACAAAGACCACTGATCAACCCACACTGGAATATTACTAACCCACTGAATTTTATCAGCATGGGGCACAGGCAAGATAGTGGCCATCATGGAAAATGTTTCAAACCTTTACTACTAGAGAGAGGCTTATGGCCTCTGTATGTTCTAATGTCCTGTTTTGACCTCTGTATATTAGCTAACTCACTAAGACTGCACAATACCAGCCCCATCTGTGATAAAAGATCTCTCTTCCACAGATTAACAGGGAGATTTGACATGACGTACGGCTGGATCTGCCCTGAATTATCTTCCTCATCTGTCCAGGTTAGAAGCTTAGAGCTTCGTTTTGGGTTATTGGCATAGCCGATTCCTTGGAGATGAGTGATTGATTCAGTCAAAGGGCAAGTTGCAGGCCAGTTTTGGCCTCTAATAATGGTCACATCAGCTGCAGTATCTATTAAACCTTTGAAACTTTTTCCTTTAATAATTAATTTAGGATTAGGTCTTTTATTAGTAATAGATTGTACCCAAAATACTTCAGGAGCACCAAAACAACTCTGTCCTTCATTAGTAATAACATTAGAAGACATAAGACACACGGAACTAAAATGAGCTGAACAGTTTTCTGGTTAGCAGGTACTGTAATGATGCCACATGGTGAGGACACCATGATCTTAATTTCTCCCTGATAATCACAGTCAATAATGCCTGGATAAATTTGCAATCCATTCATAATCACCCTACCTTTTCCAATTACAAATCCCAAGTCTCTGAAGGTAATAGCCTATAAACTCCAGTGGGCAGAATCTTAACTCCCATCTCTGGTGTAAGTACTGTGTGGTAAGTGGAACATAGGTCCACTACTGTACTTCCTGGGGCTGCTCTGAAGAGCTCAGATACAGATCTTCCTGGCTTGTTGGCAGCCTCATGGCCCCATATACTGTACTGCTTGTTGTTTTAAGAACGGGGCCCAGGGTTGGCCCCTGTACTCGTTTTTTAACCAGGTATTGTCTTGAAAACCCTTTTTAATTTGACACTCTCTAGTTGAATGCTTTTCCCTCTTGAAATGAGCACAGGCGTAACTCCTGATTGCTGTCTGTCTGTATTTCCTGATTTTTTTAGGACATTCATTTTTGAAATGCTATCCCCCATGGATAGCATTTTTTATTTTTCTGCCTTTGTGCCAGAATTTCTGGATCAGTAGTGCCTTGCAATGCTGCTGCTATAGCTAAACCCTGATTATAGGAAAGCCCAATGTCTGCACAAAGGCAAATATATCCAGATAAATCCATTTGACCCTTGTGCGGAAGAATAACTGCTCTGCATGTTGAATTAGCATTTTTATAGGCTAATTGTATGATAAGTGGACCATCCATATGTTTTGCTTGCAGCCTGCTGCAATCTAATCACAAAATTCTGGAAAGGCTCTTCTGGTCCTGCAAGACACCAGATAAGCTCCCACTACCCTCACCTTTTGTGGGTAATTGCAACCAAGCCTTTCTAGCCACCATAGCAATTCGGGCAAACACTCTAGCGAGGTACTCGATCTGTCTAGCATTCTCTTCATACTGTCCCTCTCCTAGAATCATATCTAAATTCCAATCTGGATTACCTGACTGAGTGTTTTGCATAGCTAATCTCTTGCTAGCTTCCTACCATTCTGAGTTTCAAACCAAATAATCACCTGCCTGCAGTGTGGCTTGGCACAAAATCTTACAGTCCTGCGGCATTAGATTAAAATCTATGACATTGTCCAACAGCACTTAAGTAAATGGCATGTTAGGGCCATATTGATTAACTGCTTCCTTTAGATCCTTAATAATTTTGATATCCAAAGCTTGATAATATCTGTACACATCGTCATTCTGATCCTGCCGTTCCACAACTGGGAATGCTAGCAGTCTAGAAGTGTCTTGCTGAATCTTGCAAGCCTGACAGAATGCTCTCTCTACAGTCAAAGTCCTGCCTCCCGGTAGCTGTCCTTCCTTCTGCTTGACAGTGTCTTAAACTCCCTTAGCTCATCACTTAATTCTTGTAGCTTAATTTCAAGGTCCAGGTTACTTAATTGCGACCCTCTTTGAGTCCTGTCTCTTATCTGAGGGGAAGCAGACTTTGTGTATGAATGCCACCTCTTTTCACGAGATCTGGTGAATCTGCTTTTTATGGAAGTAGTTTGGGCTTCCTCAGTCACTGTATCTGAGCCTGAGGAGGTATCATGATCCCTCTCAGCTTCCGTATCTGAGTCTACTGAGAAGCTATTTGTCTCTGTAATCTCAGAGCTAGTCAAACTCAGTTCGCTTTCTGAAGGCTCTTCCTTCCACTTTTTCTCATTCTCATCCATAATATCCATGACAAGCCCCCAAAGGCAGAGAGGGAATTCATCCACCTTATTATTTCTGAGGGCCTTTCCGATTTTTTCCCAAGGTTTTTTTTTTTTTTTTTTTTTTTTTTTTTTTTATCTTGGTCAGTCCTTCCAGCCAAGGACAATGAGCTTCTATCTCTTCTGAAAGATTCATCAATGCTTTCCTTTCTACCCTGACTCCCCTTGTTCTGAGTAGCCTGTCTGAATGGCTACCTTTGAAACCTTCGACCCCATTTCTTACTGTTGAATCCCTAGGTGAATCACGCACCGGGTCAGTACTTATTCAACCTAGACCCCATACCCTTCCCACACGGACTTCTACAATATGGCCAGCGCTGGCATCAATTACCTACTGTGTGGAAGACGTATATCCCTTTCCTTCTTTTCTTTTATTATGCAGAGCTCTTCAACAGTGTGTCCTCTATCTATTTCTTCCATGTCTGAGCCACAAGCCTGGGCGCCATCTGAGTGAAATCAGCTGCTGTCCCACTCTGGTCTATGGGTCTTCAGCCAGAGGTTAGACAGGACCTGCAAAATGAAATGGTCGAGAACAAAGAGATAGATGCCAAGTAAATTTTTATCAAGGCATCCATTTACTTTGGGGCATTTTGAGTTTATATAGGCAGGAAATAAATGAAACCGAAAACTCCAGAAATAAAATATATGCATAATATAAATACAGTCTCAGATGTGAAGACACCAATATCTCTCAAACTCAGTTCTCAGGCAGGCAGGTTTGTTTACATTCAGCATGTCCTCAGGCAAGTAGGCATGTCAGGAACCAGGTGTAGCTTCCTTCAAAATCCTCAAAGGCAAAACTACAGTGTAGTGGGCCTTTGTTTAGGTCCAGCAGGTGTCTGCTTTCAGTCTCAGGTTGTCAGCTCTGCCTTGGAGCTGAGGCAGGGGGGAGGGAGCCAACATTAAGTAAGTTTAGATCTAGTCAGGGGATGAGCCAAAGCTTATGGTCTAGGCATTTAATACTAATTTCTTAGTCTCAGAGTTTTCATTCTAGGAGTAAGACTAAGAAATGAAGAAAAGATACATTTTATATAGAAATGGGTCCACTGTGGGACAGAATTCAAGTTTGGTAAAGTCCTAGGTGATAGGCAGTGCAGCTATATTGGAACTGCATGTCAGGCAAAAACTTAGTCAGAAATCCAAAGTTGAATCTAGCAAACTAATGCTTTTAAATTTCAGAAGGCATCCTAATTCTGTTCCTTTAAATGATTGCTTAGCAAGTTACAGTAGCAGAGGTAGAGTGGGAAAACTCCAAATCAAGGTGGGGGAGATGGGGACCCTCAGGAGGCCAGGTATGGCTGCAGCTGAGGTAAAATAGCAAAGAGTCAAGAAAATATATCCGTAGGCACTTTTTAATAAAATCTGCTGAATAGGAAAATGGGTGCTTTAAAGAAGTTCAGGCTGAGTAGAAATAGAATCAGTCTGGCTTACAGATAAGTACATCTCAAAGCAGTTTCATAGTCGGGGGTAGGCTCATAGAGATCTTGAGAGGGCAGAACTGAGGGGGATTGTGCTGGCTAGTCAGTCACTTGCTGCCTTATCACATGGTGATGTCCTGAGGAGCCTCCTCATGGACTTAAGACAACTTCTCACAGTTAAAACTGGAGAGAAAGAACTTCCATGAGACGTGGAAGGTAGGAAAGTCTTTACTGGTGAACAAAGAGATAGGGGCAGGCAATGACAGCTCAATGCTTTGAGCTAGACAGCAAACAGAAAATGAGAGAAAACAATAAAAAATCCAAAGCAAGGAAGCCAGTTAATTAATGTTTAAATTACAGGGTAGTGGTGGTACATGCCTTTAATCCCAGCACTTGGGAGGCAGAAACAGATGGATTTATGAGTTTGAGGCCAGACTGGTCTACAGAGTGAGTTCAAGGATATCCAGTGCTATACAGAGAAACTCTGTCTTGAAAAAAATTAAATTTATGTTTAAATGTTAAAAAAGGTATGGATGGGATTGTCATCCCAGTCAAAAGTTCTTAACCCAGTATTGTTCCTGTCTGAAGGAACTGTAGCAACAAAATTGTAGAAGACCATGAGAGAAAATAGGTCCATTGACATGCCTAAATTGGAGTCCTGATTAAGGGAAGTCCCAGGGCCCTGAAGCTGTTACTGATTCTGTGGTGCACTTATAGACAGAAGCCTACCATGGCTGCTCTCTAGAGGCCCAATGAACATCTGAAAGTGTCAAGTACAAATACTAGCACCCAACCAGTGGCTGGAAATCAGGGACCTCTGTGGTTGAATTGGAAAAAAATGGAGGAAGCTGAGGAGGCAGGCAGTCCCAACTGACCTGGATCCCAACATCTCTCATACACTGAGCCATCAATTAAGCAGCATACACCAGGTGATATGAGACCCCTGACACATGTACAGCAGGGGACTTCTGGGTCTGGGATCAGTGAGAGAGCTGAGGGGCAGAACAGGAAGAGACAGATCAAAGACTTGGATGCAAACCAGCAGGTAGATGAACTTGGAAAAACACTGAGAGAAACCCTGAGGACAGAAAAAAGAAAGAAGTGGGCCAGGACTTAAAGATAGGTAACTAATCAAGGAATAGACATAGAATAATTTATTTAACTAGGTTAAGAGCTAGTCAGGCAATGAGAAAAAGCTCATATCCTAGGCATTTGAAAATAAATTAATGAGTGACAGGGTTGTTATTCCACCAGCAGGACCAGAAAAGCAAAAATGGATATATTTACACCAACCATTTTTCTAAACTTCTTGGCCCCTAAAGACAAATTCTATATTTTCTATGTCCAATATTAGCAGGCAGAAAGCATAAGAAAACTATGCCCATACCTAAGAGGTAGAGTGGTTTATTTTGGGTTATTCAATGGGTGTTGAATGGTTGTAGTCTTCTAATAGAAGTTGGTCACAAAGAGTTTGTGTCTTGGACAGAGAGGAAACAAAATAAAGAAGTGAAATGTAGACATTTCTTTTTCTCTTTCCTTTTCTTTGTTCTTCCTATTTTACTAGGCAAGGGGAGGGTGCTGTAAATAAAAGAGGGGATATGGAAATACTACAATTATATTAGACACAAAGGGGTAGAACACTGAATCTACTTCATAGCAAAAAGCATTTCATAGCTACATTCTTACATTTTTAGAGATCTTTGAATTTTTATGTAAAATTGAGTTTATATTTTAAACATAGATACAGAATTTTGTATATCAGTATAGAAATATAATTATTGATATGCTGGTATAAGTTATTGTGTGTTGATATTAATTTTAGGTTAATTTTGAACATATAGTATAATATTAAATAGATAACTAATAGTCAGATATTCTAAATCATGGTTACGTTGGATACTAGTTTAGTTAGTTACAATAAGATGTTTAAGATTATTCAGATACTAATAGCTAAGAATAATGTTTGTCAATTCAGATATACTATAGATAGATTATTGGTCTTTAAACCTCATGATTCGTTGAATATGGAATTTAAAATTCCTTCATTATTAAAATGTCTCTTTTGAATATGAGATAAGTCTATTCCTTACAGTACCCCTGTTATACTTCAAAGAAGATGTTAAGCATCACTAACTTCCATATGGAGTTGCATCAAGTTTGGCAAGCTAGCCACTGAGCAAAGAAAATGATTATGCTTCAACTTCAGAAAAAAATTCTGTCCAGAAAGGACAGTTGTAGGAGTTCAACTGTCCAGCTTTGCCAAGACATGGCAGTTGAGTGCTTCATAATTCCTGTGTTACTTAAGTCTGTCAGATATACTGGGCCAGAATAATAGAGACAATTCTGGGAAATACTTTAGGCAGCCAGTTATATCTGTCTTTTTTAAAAATTTTTGTTTATCAATTAAGTTCCTTTATTTACATTCTAAATGTTGTCCCCTTATTGATTCCTCTTCCAGAGTTCTTCACACCATGCTTCCTGCCCTTTGCCTCTGAGAGGCTGCTCCACTCAACTCCACTCCCATTCACCCTCACCTCAGCCCTCCCAGCATCCTACTTACCTGTGGCCTCAAGTTTCTGTAGGACTATGTGCATCCTCTCCCACTGAGGCCACACAAGGCAGTTTTCTGCTACATATGTGCTGGGGATCACAGAGCAGCCAATGTATGCTCTTTGGTTGATGGCTTGGACTCTAAAAGCTCTCAGGGGTCCAGGTTAGTTGAAACTGTTGTTCTTGATATGGAGTTGCCATCCCCTTCAGTTTCTTTAACCATTCTTCTGACTCTACCATAGGGGTTCTTGAGCTCTGTCCAATGGTCGGCGGTAAGTAGCTGCATCTGTCTCAGTCATCTGTTGGTAGGTTGGCTAACTTCATCATCCATTAAGTCTTAAAAGGCTTTTCCATTCCAGGTCTCAGGAACAATTTTGAGGTTCTGCATCCATGCCTACCACCCTTGCCACTCCCTAAAGCTGCATATTTCCATTCACTACACTAACTCTTTGGGCTTCTGTAATGTTACCTCCCCCCCCATACCTGATTTTGATCCCATTCTACCTCATATCTCCCATGATGATCTCTACCTCCTACTGCCTCCCATGATTATTTTGTTCCCTCCTCTAAGTGGGCATGAAGCATCCTCACTTGGGCCTTTTTGTCTTCTTCTTCTTCTTTTTGTTTTTTTTTTCTTTTCGGTTTTTCAAGACAGGGTTTCTCTGTGTAGCCCTGGCTGTCCTGGAACTCATTCTGTAGACCAGGCTGGCCTCAAACTCAGAAACCCACTTGCCTCTGCCTCCAAAGTGCTGGTATTAAAGGCATGCACCACCACCGCCCAGCCCAGGCCTTTTGTCTTCTTAAACTACATGTGCCCTGTGAGTTGTATCATGGGTATTCTGTACTTTTTGGCTAATATCTACTTATCCATGAGTACATACTATATATGTCCTTTTGAGTCTGAGTTACCTGAGTCAGGATGATATTTTCTTGTTCCATCCATTTGTCTGTAATTCAGCCCATACAGGATTTCCTCAAAAGCTGTTACCTGTACATGGGATTTGTTCTGTCTGGGCTCCCTTGTCTGGCATCAGTGGGATAGGAAGAACTTAACATTGCAAAGACTTGAAGTGCCAGAGTGGAGGATTATCATGGAGGCCTTCACCCACCAGCGGAGAAGTTGACTGGGGCATATGGAGGAGGAGGTGACCAGGATGAGGACAGTGCCTAGGATATAAAGTGAATCAGTAAAAAAATTACATTAAAAATGAAAAGAGATGATTTTCAGGTCTCCAGCCAGGACTCTTCGTTTTTTAAAAGAAACTGGAGGATGTAAGTGTAAGGCATTTGCAAATGCTAAGCAATTCTCAAATTCCTGCATTTCACCTGCATGGTATCTATGTGTGCAGCGGTAGTTTGGAATTTCTGTTCCATTTTGAAAATGTATAAAAGTTCAATAATTCATAAATATTAAGATATTGCTTAAAAGTTAATACTAAATTATCCAACTCTTTCCTAAACTAAATGTGTTATTTTAAGGTTAGATGTATTGCTCTGACTCTAAATCTGTTACAATTTGTTTATATATCTTAATTTTGGAGGTTCTTTATTCATCTGTCTTTACTTGCAACTAAAGCATTGAAAGAGAGCAAAATCCTTCACCATTAATCCTGAAGGATTTCCTATACTCTAGTTTCTGTTTCTGTTGTCTTTTTGAATTGTTACAGATGATTTGCCCTTTGATGGGAAACAGATATGTTAGGTTGCTGTGCACCCAAATTATTTTAAAGTTATTTTTTTTTTTACATTTTGGTAACTTATTCCTCTTCCTCTTCTCATCCCAGGTCCTCATGCTCATCTCTCTTCCATCCATCTTCTCATTTTACCTTTCTCCTCAGAATGCCCTGGAACACAGCAAATCCTGATCAGAGGGAGTTTGTCTCTCATGAAGTATTGACACACCTAAGATCATAGCCTCTCAGCCCCACAAAAGGGATAAAGTCCAGTCAGAGACAGCAAGACCAGCTAACCCCAGAGATAAGCAGATGGCAAGAGGCAATTGCAAGAACATAAGCAACAGATACCAAGGCTACTTCGCACCATCAGAACCCAGTTTTCCCACAACAGCAAGCCCTGGATACCCCAACATACCTGAAAAGCAACGTTGTGATTTAAAATCAAATATCATGATGATAAGAGAAGATTTTAAGAAGGACATAAATAGCTCCCTTAAAGATGTACAGGAAAACACAACCAAATAATTGAAGGAATTTAACAAAGCCATCCAGGATCTAAAAATGGAAATGGAAACAATAAATAAATGCATAAGGAGACAACACTCATGCTACAAAACCTAGGAAAGAGATTAGAGGTCAGACATGAAAGCATCGCCAACAGAATACAAGAAAGAGAAGAAAGAATCTCATGTGTAAAAGATACCATAGAAAATATTGATAGAACAGTCAAAGAAACTGAAAAACACCAAAAACTCCTAACCTAAAATATCTAGAAATGCCAAGACACAATGAAAAGACCAAACCTAAGGATAATAAGTATAGAAAAGAGTGAAGATTCCAAACTCAAATTGTTTGAGAAAGAAAGAAAGAATATTAAAAGGAGTAAGAGTATTAGGCCCAATACCATATATATGTAGAACTAGCAGAATTACTCCAGACTTCTCAACAGAGACTCTCAAAGCCAGAAGATCCTGTGAAGCCGTCATATGGATCCTAAGAAAACAAAAATGCAACCTAGGCTGCTATACTCAGCAGAACTCTCAATTACCATAGATGAATAAATCAAGATATTCCATGACAAAACCAAATTTACACAATATTTTTCCACAAATCCAGCCCTACAAAGGATAATAGATGGAAAACGCCAACACAAGGAGGGAAACTATACCCTAGAAAAAGCAAGAAAGTAATCTACTTTCAACAAATCCAAAAGAAGATAAACACACAAACATAAAAATAACATAAAAAATAATAGGAAGCAACAATCACTATTCCTTAATATCTCTTAACATCGATGGTCTCAATTTCCCAATAATAAAATATAGACCAAGAGAGTGGATATGTAATCAGGACCCAGCAATTTGCTGCATACAAAAAACACCTCAGTGTCACAGACAAACACTACCCCAGAAAAAGGACTGGAAAACAATTTTCCAAGCAAATGTTCCCAATAAACAAGCTGGAATAGCGGTTCTAATAACAGGTAAAATCTACTTTCAACCAAAAGTCATCAAAAAAGACAAGGATGGACATTTCATACTCATCAAAGGAAAAATCTACCAAGAAGATCTCTCAATTCTGAACATCTATGCCCCAAATGCAAGGGCACCCACAAGAAAGAGATTAAAGACATTTTAGAATTTAAAGAAAATGAAGGCACAACGTACCTAAACTTATGGGACAAAACGAAAGCAGTAGTAAGAGAAGCTCATAGCTCTGAGTGTCAGCATAAAGAGATTGAGAGAGCATATACTACCAGCCTAACAGCACATCTGAAAACTCTAGAACAAAAACAAACAAATATATCCTAGAGTAGTAGATGGTAGGAAATAATCAAACTCAGAGCTGAAATCAACCAAGTAGAAACAAAGAAAACTATACAAAGAATCAACAAAACCAGGAGCTAGTTCTTTGAGAAAATCAACAAGATAGATAATTCCTTAGTCAGAAAAACGAGGGGGCATAGAGATAATGTCAAAATTAACAAAATTGGAAAGGAAAAGGGAGACATGTGGTCCGCGCTACTTTCCCGCCGGCAGGAATACACGGACACACACACAGAATCCTTTTGCAGCAAACCTTTATTACCATGTGGCGAGGAGAGAGAGAACCCCGGACAATGCACTGTTTATATACACCCTGGAGCGGCATGTTCATCTCTGATTGGCTGTTTGCTCATTACCTCATGAGACGCCTCGGGATAGGCTGTGACTTGGCGTGTTTTGGCCCTAGCACATGCGCAGATGGGCTGAGACTTAGCGTGCTCTGGCCCTAGGCACATGCGCAGATTATGTGCTAAGGGGAGAAGAAACCGGATTCCGGTGCCATCTTGTAATGGAGGCTGCTGGCTTAGTGTGGCTCTCTACATCTCCCCCTTTTTGTTTTAAATGATAGGCTCTGGCCAATGCCCCATGTCTTAGGCTAGTTGATGTGCTGTCCATTATCAGCACCAAGAGATAGGTGGGATTCTTTGGATCACTACTCATTGGTGTGCTCTTGGTTTATGGCATCAGCCTAATCCCGTCATAGGGGCCAAAGGCAGCGGGCCTTGAGGACTTATGGCAGTTTGACTCACTCTCCCGTGTGTAATGGGATAAGACCCCACGGGGTGCAAGAGCTAAGTCTCGCTGACCATTAGCCTTTGAGTGTTTATTTTGTTCTTAACATGCTGAGCCAAATATCGGGAGAGGCTCCTTGCTCTAGCGCAGCAAGTGCTTGGGCAATTACTACCTTGTCACGTTTTTGTTGGGCTCTGAGCTTGCAAACCATCCAGAAGAGAAACACTAAGCCAGCACACAAGGCAACACTAAACAGGCCAATCCCCACCCATTCCTTAAAGAAAGAAAAGGCTGAAGAAATCCAAGAGGAGAGTCCTTCAGTCAGTGATAGATCCACTCGTGTCGAGTTGATGGCTACTACTGC
>JADRCD010105601.1:6461-22129 GCA_019843815.1 Montemys delectorum | reverse complement strand
AAGTGTTTGGTTAAATCAGGTAGGGCCAAGGCTGATGCTGACAGGAGGATCCTCTTGATGTTTTCAACTGCCTCATGATGTTCTGGTGTCCATGTGAGTTCCCCCTTTTCTTTGGTCAGGGGGTATAAAGGTGCAGCAAGGGTAGTGAACCCAGGTATCCACAGTCTTCAGAAACTGGCTGTCCCGAAAACCTCCCTGACCTGCCAGGGTGTAATTGGAGTTGGGATTTGAGTTACTGTCTTCATCCGGGACTCTATCAGCCACCTCTTTCCATCTTTAAGCAGGTAACCTAGTGTAGTGGCTATTCCTGGTTGTCAACCTGACTATGTCTGAAATGAATTACAATCCAGAATTAGAAGGCTCACCTGTGGCCCTAATCTGGAGGCTGAGAGATACAAATTTCTGACCTGAATCTTGGCATAGAGACCTTGAGGAATAGTGGCTACGAATCCCACAGGATTAACATAGAAAGCTCTATGAGTTCAAGGTCATCCGGGGTTAAAGGTGTGGTGGCACACACCTTTAACCTGGGCCACACTTTCTGCTGGAGATATATATAAGGACATTGGAAGAAGGAAGGCTCTCTGTTTCACCTGCTTGCCTTGAGGGACTGAGCAATTGCTGGATCCTTGGACTTCCATTCACAGCTGCTGCCGTGACTGTTGTTGAGAGATGATTGTTGGGAGTTGGACTACAAACTGTAAGTCATCAATAAATCCCTTTCCTACATAGAGACTAAGTTCTGTGACTCTAGAGAACCCTAACTAAGACACCTAGGTAAGTAACCTCGGTACTGTATAACTGGGCCTTTTTGGCTGAGACCCGATATCCCAGCTTACCCACCTCTGTCCCCTTTGGTCCCCTCCCTGCATCCTTGTTCTGTGTCTGCTGCTAGGAGTTGGTCATCCACATACTGAAGCAGAGTCACCTGTGGATTTTTAGCCTGAAAGGTAGCCAGGCCTCAGTGGAGGGGCTCATTAAACAGACTAGGAGAATTTTTGAATCCCTGAGGCAACCTGGTCCAGGTCACTTGTCCCACCAGTCCTGAATCTTGATGTCTCCATTCTAAAGCAAATAGAGGTTGACTAGCAGGATGCAATTTTAAACAAAAGAACACATCTTTTAAGTCCAGTACCATGTACCACGAGCGTCCTGGGGGTAGGGAACTGAGGAAGTTGTAAGGGTTAGGCACAGTTGGGTGTATATCCTGAACCTGCTTGTTGACCTCCCTTAGGTCTTGCACTGGATGGTAATTGTTGGAGCCTGGTTTCTTTACAGGTAGCAAAGGGGTGTTCCACGGTGACTGACAGGGAACCAGGATTCTCTGGTCCAAGAGTCTTTGGATGTGGAGCCTGAATCCTTCCCTAGCCTCCTGGCTTATCAGATACTGTTGGATGTGTATAGGGGTAGCATCCGTTTTCAGTCTCAACACCACTGGGGGTGCTTGCACAGTCATTACCATGCCAGCTGTCTCTGCCCAGGCTTCCGGGAACCCCCTTAGCCATTTATCTAAGGTAGAAATTTCCACTTGGCCAGGAGCCTCATCCATCCTATACTCATCTTCAAGTTTTAATGCCAAAACCATAGAGGAAGGTATTCCCCACTCTATCTCCAGTCCTTCTTGAGTGAATCTAATTTGAGCCTTTAGTTTAGTCAATAAGTCTCTTCCTAAGACAGGCATAGGACATTCAGGAATGACCAAGAGTGAGTGGGTCACCGCCCTCGGCCTAAGTCCTCAGTGCAGGAGGTAGTCCATGGGTACATTTTCTGTCCTGTTTCACCAACCACCGCAGTCTTTTTGCTGTTTGATATACCCAAAGGCTGCCAGAGCACAGAACATTCAGCTCCAGTATCTATCAGAAAGTCCATGGGGGTCCCCTCCACTTTTAGAGTTACCTTAGGCTCGGGGAGAGGGTCTGAGCCCAATCTCCTCTAGTTATCTTCTTCCAATGCCAACACCTTTGGAGCTCTCCCTTTCTTCTTTGGGCATTCTCTTGCCCAGTGGCCTTTTTCTTTATAGTAGGCACATTGATCCTTTTCTAAAAAGCACCTTTGTCCCTCATTGTTTATTCTCGTCTTCTGGTTGCCCAGGTACCCTGTCTGTCTACGTCTTGTACTCACCTCTTTCTTATTTCCTACAACAGCAGCCAGAATTTTCACCAGATTCTTTTCCTGCCTATGCTCCCACCTATTCTCCCTTTCTTCTGCTTCTTTATTTTCTCTCTCTTTCTGTTCCTCTGCTTCTTGCTTTTCTTTCTCTGTCCTTTCTTCCTCTGTTTCCCTCTTATGAAATATTTTCTCAGCTTCCTTAACCAAGTCCTGCAAGGACATGTTCTGCAAACCATCTAAGTGCTGTAATTTCTTTCTAATGTCTAACATGGATTGCCCCATGAATACCATAGCCACCACTGGCTGCTGACCCTCAGAGGTTGAGTCAAAAGGGGCTTAGCATCTATAAGCCTCCATCAGTCTTTCTAAGGACACTGAAGAGGGTTCCGTTGATCCCTGCAGGACTTCCTTTACCTTGGCCAGATTGGTGGGTCATCTAGCAGCCCCTTTGAGACTCGCCATGAGAGCCTAGTGATAGACAGCTAGCTGCGCCATACCTTGCTCAGTGTTGTAACCCCAATTGTGGTGATTCAGAGGGAATCCAGCATCAATCTCATTAGGGAGGTTAGTTGGGGCCCCATCCACTCCAGGCACCTTTTTTTGTGGGCTTCTACGAGAATCCTTTCCCTCTCTTCAGTAGTGAAAAGGACCTGTAAGAGCTGCTGACAGTCATCCCAAGTGGGCTGGTGAGAGAACATTAATGATTCCATCAGACCAGTCACCCTGTAGGGTTTTCTGAGAAAGATATGTGGTTATTTTTCCAGTTGTAAAGATATGCAGAGGAAAAAGGCCAATACTGGAGGGGCTGAAGTTGGGGAAGGTCCACCGGGGGCAGAATACCCTGAGAGGTAGGGCCATGGTAGAATCAGGTGCTCCTGGTCCCTGCACAAGGCTTTGGGCATGTCAGCTGCAAGTTCCTGCTATGGCACATCTCAGGCAGCTCCCTCAACTCCAGATCCGGGATGAGGGAAAAACATAAGGAGGGGTAGGTGGTGGTGGCTCGGGCCACTCAGGAGGTTCCTCAATCTCGGGATAGATTTTTGGAGGAGCAGAGTGCAGACTCTTGGACTGAGTCATAGAGTTTCCCTTCCTTTGAGGCTTTACTTTCGATATGCACTCCAGTTCTTTGAGAGCCAGAACTCAGGAATACAGTCTCTGGGTCACCAGTGGTTTGACCCGAGGTGGAGGGTTTCAGAACAGGTCCTGCCACACAATAATGTATAGCTGCTGATTGGGATGAGACCCTGGTCCAGGCTGAAAAACAAGACTTTTAACAGAAGAGATTATGGTTGCATCAAAAGTTCCCTCAGGTGGCCAGCCAACACCAAATATCGGACACTCCAAGGAACAAAATGTCTGCCACGGCCCTTACTTTACCTGAACTGACAAGTCATGCACGCTGTCCCTAACCTCCATCCAGTGAGCTAATGTCAGAGTCAAAGGGTGGTTACAGTCCGTCCCATCGTCATAGTCACAAGGGCAACAAAAATCACAAACACAGCACAGAAAATCAGGCACAGAGTAACACAAAAAGAGCGGCCCAAGCAGAGCCAATGGAAAAGGTCAGATGGCTGGGAGAACAGATGCACCCTCCTCTCAAGGAACATTAATGTTTCTCCCATGGACCCCCTGAGGGGTTCGTGTAGGCATCCCTGAGGATCCCTAATTTCCACTGGGATGTCTCCCAGGGTAGCAGTTGGTGATCCTGGCACTTCTGCCTATCAGCCCCCTTGACTATTCTCAAGGGCAGGGAGCTGCTGTCCCCTCTCAGAATGGGAACGACTGCAGAAAATGAAAATAAGAAGTAAAACTCACATGTTTCAAACAGACAGATCAATCAAAAATAAGAACTCACCTCCAAGGGGTCCTCGGAGTCAAGGGTGGTTGTAAATTCTGGACGAGCCCACACATGAAAGACCCCCTCAAAAGAGGAGACCCTCAGTCCAGTCTCAGGATTACACGACCCTCACAAAACTTACGAGAGACCAATCTTGCTGCAAACACACGAGGTTTATTTGGGAAACCAGTGCACTGGGGTCGAGCTCATGACCCATGCAGGGACAGAGGAGTTTGACCCCGAGTACAAGAAGTGTAGGGTATTTAAAGGATAAAAACATAAACTAGGAGGAGTGAGGGGGGTTACCAAGGGAACATAACATAAACACAGTGGAAAATTTGATAGGGACACAACCTATGATTTAGTCAGGGTCATGAGGACAAAAAAATCCTACATATTCATTATTCTCAAGAATGTGTTCTGGTCATCGTCATTCACTTTGAGGTTGACCGTTTTCTGGAACCACCTAGATGACTTAAATGCTCCTTTAGTGGCCAACCAGTTCCTGGAACTAGCCGGCCTACATTCTTGGCTCATTTCAGAGAAAACTTTGCATACCCTTTAAGTAAAAGGTTATACATTATATATTTCTTCTATATTTCTACTAAATGATCTTTTAAAATTTTTCTTCCACCCTTTGAATATGTATTCAAATTAGATGTTAGGCAATTATAAGGTAAAAGCGGAAATACACAATGATGCTGTTAGCACATACATATTTAAATTTTTTCAATCAAAATATTAAATAATTACTATTTCTTTACTTGGATATCTACAACTTACTTTTCTTTTTTATTTAAATTATTTTTACTTCATATTTTCTTTATTTACATTTCAAATGTTATCTGCTTTCCCAGTTCGCCCAGAACTCCACTATCACATCCTCCCACACACCCACTCCTGCCTCCCAACCCTGGAATTTCACTAACCGACTTGTCTAACAATTGATTTCCCTTAAATTTTCACTTAATTTATTTTATTGTTTTATGTGTGGGTTATTTGTCTGCAGGATGAACTATGTATACATAGTAACTACCAAAGCTATAAGCTTTCCCTCAGAAATGAAGTTACAGGAGAATACGTGCAAACATGTGGGTACAGGGATACAAACTCATATGCTCTGATTGATGACATTAATTTGTGTTAATTTTTTTTTTTAGTTTTCAGAGAAATTCCATTCTATCTACCTAGCAAGTAAATTTGTGGGTGCAACAGCAGAAAATAGTCAAGCAAGAATGCTAATGCATGAGGTTAAGTATTTTAACCAATACATGATCATGATGTTTTATGTGAGATAAGAAAAAGTATTCCACTAGAAGAAATAATTTGTTGAAATTGGAATTAAGGCATTAGAATATATTTCTGGAAACAAGAAGACAATTAGGATTTAATGTTAATTTGAGAAAAACTGGAGTTGTGAGTGACTGCATCTAAAATATATTAAACTTGAGTATTCACATTGTGATGTTTTAATCTTTGTTTATATTAAAATCATGAAAATATCAACACAATAAAAGCTTATGCTTGTGTAATAGAATTTATGCTTCCTAAAAGTAATATATTAATAAATGTGAATATGGTCAGGCAGTGGTGGTATGCTCCTTTAATCCTAGCACTTGGGAGGCAGAGGCAGCCTGATTTCTGAGTTCGAGGACAGCCAGGTCTACACATTGATTTCCAGAACAATCAGGGCTACACGAAGAAACCTTGTCTCAAAATCACCAAAATAAATAAATAAATAAATAAATATGAATATGAGAAAAGGAAAATCTGATATCAAATATGACAGAAGCAGTGTTTACAACCTCCTCTTGAACAATGCACCTCCTCTCGAACCCATCCTGATAAATGGATACCTAGCATTGAATATATGAGGTTACTTTCTTCTCTTTCGTGAATTGGAAAATTCTGTCAATTAAGGGTCTGAGCCCCAATCCAATCCACAAGTCTTGGCGCACACAGGAACTTGTTCCATTCCCAACTGGAATCACAAACTGAAAAGACAATTAATGAAGATATTTACAAACCAACTAATGTCATCATAGAAAACAGGATAAAGGCCACGAATGTGTTCTTTTTTTCAGCACGTTATGTGTTCTTAGGGGACAAATATACATGTGATGATAAATGTGAATAATAAGGAGTGTTTATTGTTCAATACATATTATTTAGGAAAAATGAGAAGTGCCAACCACACTCAGTTTGGGCTGATAAAACTTCATGGAAGTATTACGCAATAAAATGTGAGTTCAGGATTGATTGCATTATCAACATGTTTTGTAAGGGATGTGATTTTAATCAAGAGTGTCTTTCCTGGATAAATGGTTCCTTTTATCTTATTTTACAAGGCATTTGTTCCTCAGAACATGTCCCAAAAGAAATGAGACTCACTATATGACTCCGACATATATATTGTGTGATGCAGTTCATCATTTTCCAAATATTTACTTTTATACAAAATATCTGGGAGGTTTAGAAAGAAGTGAGTAAAATAGCCACTATATATTCTCAGCCAGTGTTGGAGATGGGGATGGCTAATCCACTTATAAATGAATCTTGTGAGATGGCACAAAATAAACTGCAATCAAACAAATAAATAAATACAGGTTTTGCTATTTTGTCAAACATAGGCATAGACTAGAGTTTTTAATTTCATGTTAGAAGATGAGAAAAAGTTTCCCTGACTCAATAATTTAATGGAGAAATGATAGTACATGTTGTAGTATGCTACAAAATTTGGGATCATTAGGAAAGAATTTACAGTGTTTTAAAAATAATATGTTTAAAAATTATGAGACATATCTAGGTAACAGTACATGAATTGAAAGGGTTATGTTCATGAATATATATTTCATATTATATAAATTATAATTTTATATAGGATAATAATTTGTACAATATAAAACATAGCCAAGCTATTATTATAAGATGATAAATATAATCATATGATAATAATCAAGAAAAAATGAGGTCAATATTTGAAAGAAACTGTGGGCAATCACACAATCAGATGTTTATGGGAGAAAGGGAAGTTTCAAATGGTACAACTATATTAAAATCTGAAAATAAATAATAAGTAAATAAACAGGAAACTCTACATCATTGATGACTGACTAGGCCATCCTCTGTTACATATGCAGCTGGAGCCATGAGTCCCACCATGACTACTCTTTGATTGGTGGTTTAGTCCCTGGGAGCTCTGAGGTTACTAGTTAGTTCATATTGTTGTTCCTCCTAAGGGGCTATATGTTCCTTCAGCCCCTTTGATCCTTTCTCTAGATCCTTCATTGAGGACCAAGTGCTCAGTCCAATGGATGGCTGTGAGCCTCTGCTTCTGTATTAGTAAGGCACTGGCAGAGCTTCTCAGGAAACAGCTACATCAGGCTCCTGTGATCCAGCACTTAATAGTGCATCATGTGGCATCCATAATAGTGTCTGTTTTTGTGATTGAATATGAGAAGGATTCCCAGGTTTGGGAAGTCGCTGGATTGTCCTTCGTTCAGTATCTGTTCCATACTTTGTGTCTGTAAACCTTTCCATCAGTATTTTGTTTTCCATTCTAAGAAGGATAGACATATCCATACTTTTGTCTCCCTTCTTGAGTTTCATGTGGTTTATGGATTCTATCTTTGGTATTTCAAAATTCTGGTCTAAATATCTACTTACCAGTGAGTGCATGCCATGTGTGTTCTTTTGTGATTTTTACATTATTAACCTTGCTTAGGATGATATTCTCCAGATTCAACCATTTCTCTAAGAATTTCTTAGATTCATTGTTTTTAATCCCTGAGTAGTATTCAATTGTGTTAATGTACCACATATTCTGTAGCCATTCCTCTTTTGAGGGACATCTGGGTTGTTTCCAGCTTCTGACTATTATAAATGAGGCTGCTACGAACATAAGGGAGCATGTATCCTTATTATGTGTTGGAGCATCTTCTAAGTATATGACCCAGGAGTGGTATAGCTGAGTACTCTGGAAGTACTATGTCCAATTTCCTAAGAAACAACCAAACTGATTTCCAGAGTGGTTGTAACAGCTTGCAATCCCACATGTACTCAAGACTCTTCCCCACTTTCTCCTCTTTAAGTTTCAGTGTATCTAGTTTTATGTAGAAGGACTTGATCCACTTGGACTTGAGCTTTGTGCAAGGAGATACGAATTGATTGATTTACATTCTTCTACATGCCAACCACCAGTTGAGCCAGCACCATTTGTTGAAAATGCTGTCTTTTTTTCTACTGGATGATTTTAGCTCCTTTGTTAAAGATCAAGTGGCCATAGGTATGTGGGTTCATTTCTGGGTCTTCAGTTCTATTCCATTAATCTACCTGCCTTCCACTGTACCTATACCATGCAGTTTTTATCACAATTGCTCTGTAGTACAACTTAAGGTCAGGAATGGTGATTCTATCAGAAGTTCTTTTGTTGTTGAGAATAGTGTTTGCTATCCTAGCTTTTTTATTATTCCAGATGAATTTGCAATTTCCTCTTTTCAACTCTGTGAAGAATTTAGTTGGAATTTTGATGGGGATTGCATTGAATTTCTAGATTTTTTTCTGCAAGATGGGCATTTTTACTATATTAATTTTACCAATCCATAAGCATGGAAGATCTTTCCATTTTCTGAGATCTTCTTCCATTTCCTTCTTTAGTGACTTGAATTTCTTGTAATACAGAGATTTCATTTGCTTAGTTAGAGTCACACCTAAGTATTTTATATTATTTGTGACTGTGTAGTGGGAGCCCATGACTTGCTTGAGTTAATTTCATATCAAGGTACTTTGCTGAAGTTGTTTACTAGGTTTAGGAGTTATCTGATGGAATTTTGGGGTCACTTAAGTATACTTTCTTATCATCAGCAAATATTGATAATTTGACTTCTTCCATTCCAATTTGTACCACTTTCATATCCTTTTGTTCTCAAAATTTTCTGGCTAGGACTTCAAGTACAATATTGAATACTTAGGGAGAATGTAGGCAGCCTTGTCTAGTCCCATATTTTAGTGGCATTGCTTCAAGTTTTTGTCCATTTAGTTTGATATTGGCTACAGATTTACTGTATATTGCTTTTACTATGTTTTGGTATGGGCCTTGAATTCTTGATCTTTCCAAGTCTCTTATCATGAAGTGGTGTTGCATTCTGTCAAATGGATTCTCAGCATCTAATGAGAGGATCATATTTCTTTTTCTTTAAGTTTGTTTATATAGTGGATTACATTTATGGATTTCTGTATATTGAACAATCCCTGCATTCCTAGGATGAAGCTTACTTGATCATGATGGATGATCATTTTGATGTGTTATTGGATTTGGTTTGTAAGAATTTTATTGAGTATTTTTACATCAATATTAATAAGAGAAATTAGTCTGAAGTTTTCTTTCTTTGTTAGATCTTTGTGTGGTTTGGGAATCAGAGTAATTGTGGCCTCATAGAACAAACTGAGTAGAATACCTTCTGTTTCTATTTGGTGGAATAGTTTGAGGGGTGTTGGTACTAGGTCTTGTTTGAAGGTCTGATAAAACTCTGCACTAGGTGAGATGGCTCAGCAGGTAAGAGCATTGACTGCTCTTCTGAAGGTCCTAAGTTCAAATCCTAGCAACCACATGGTGGCTCACAACCGTCTGTACAGCTTCGGTGCACTCATATACATAAAATAAATAAATAAATCTTTAAAAAAAAAAAAACCTCTGCATCAAACCCATCTGGTCCTGTGCTTTTTTTAGTTGAGAGACTATTAATGATTGTTTCTATTTCATTAGGGGACATGGGAATGTTTAGATTTTTTACCTATTCAGTATTGGACTTGAAGCACTCCCTGAGCAATTAAACAACAAAGGACTATCAAAGGGATATAAATTGTAGTGGAAGAAGTAAAATTATCACTATGTGCAGATGATATGATAATATACTTAAGTGATCACAAAATTCCACCAGAGAACTCTTAAACCTGATCTTAATTTAACTTTGGTACTTGGTATCTGCCTAGAAAATTTTTGAAAGACTTCATGACACCTAGATTGCTTTCTGAAATGTATTTTCACCAATGATCTACATTTTCTTTTTTATTTCTGTAACTCTCTCAACTCTCCAGTTCAGTTCAATTCACTTTGGCGACGTCCTCAAAATAAACAAACAACAACAGAATGCTTTTATTTTTCTTTTTTTGAGAATATGATTTTTTAATTCCATGGAGAAAACACTTATGATACATGTCTTATAAAATGACCTATTGCTGTGAAAAGATACTATAAAGATGGCAACTCTTGTAAAATAAAGTATTAATTGGGATATACTTATGATCACAGAAGGTTTAGTTCTTAATCAGCATGAACATTTATTGGCAATGTTCTGCAGAAGAACTGAGAGTTTCAAATGCTAATCAACATGCAACAGCAAGAGACACTGGTAATGAGCTTGAGCATTTGAAACCTCAAAGAAATCCCCCAGTGAACTTCCTCCAACCATCTCACATGTACTACCACAAGGCGAACCTTCAAATGTCTCTCCAGAAACTACTCTCCCTAGTGATCAAGCATTCAAATATTGGAGCCTATATGTGTTCATTAAAACATCCAAGTTATCTACATGGATTTGTATAATAGTGTTTCTTTGGGGGATATTCTAGTGCCCCCTTCACCAACAGATAAATAAAGGGCATATTTGTGCCTGCTTGAGTACCATTTAGCTTCTAAATATTAATACACTGCTAGATTAAGAGAGTCAAGCTTGGAGCTATTCTTACTGGAATAGGGTGCTAATATCCATGCATTTTCTACTAGGTTGATTTCAACACTGAGTTTGATTATCCCCTGCTATCTACTGCTCTTTGGTGTACTTGTTTCTTTTTGTTCTAGAGCTTCCAAATGAACAGTTAAGTAGCTAGTATATAATCTCTCACATTTCTTTCTGGAGGCATTCAGCACTATGGATTTTTTTTTTAGCACTGCTTCCACTGTATTCCATAAGTCTCAATATGTTATGCCTTCATTTTTCTTGAATTCTAAAAAAGTCTTTAATTTCTGTCTTTATTTCTTCCCTGACCAAGTTATCATTGAATAGATAGTTGTTCAGCTTCCATGTGTACGTGGGCTTTCTGCTACTTTTGTTGCTTGAATACTAGCTTTATTCTGTGGTGGTCTGATACAATGCATGAGATCAATTCAATATTCTTGTATCTGTTTAAATTTGTTTTGTGTTCAATTATATAGTACGTTTTTGAGAAAGTACCTTGAGGTGCTGAGAAGGTATATTCCTTTGTTTTAATGTGAAAAGTTTTGTAGATATGTATTAAATATTTGGTTCATAACTTCATTTCACTGTATTTCTATTTAGTTTCTGTTTTCACGATCTGTGCATTGCTGAGTCTGTGGTGTTTAAATCTCCAACTATTATTGTTTGAGGTTGAATGTGTGCTTTGAGCTTAAGTAACTTTTTTTTTTTTTTTTTTTTTTTAACAAATGTGGATTTGAAGCATAGATGTTCATAACTGAGATTTTATTCTGGTGGATTTTTGCTCTGATGAGTTTGTAATGTCCTTCCTCATCTATTTTGATAGCTTTTGATTGAGAATCTATTTTATTGGATATTAGAATGGCTATTCCAGCTTGTTTCTTGGGACCATTTGTTGGAAAATTATTTTCCATCTTTTTACTTTCAAGTATTGTCTGTCTTTGTACTGAGTTGTGTTTCCTGTATATAGCAAAATGCTGGTTCCTTTTTAAGTATCCAGTCTCTTAGCCAAATACTAAGCCCCTTCAGGTATTGAGCAGAACAGAGAATCTCCTCTAGATCCCCACCCAATCAGCCTACACCCCAGTTGCTGCTCAGCTCCCCAGGTGTTCTTGAACATCCAGGATGGCAGGTAAGACTCTAAAACCTGCTGTAATATCTGGAATAACTGGAATGCTCAGCATGCAGTGATACAGTTACACTGACCAGCCAGAGACATGCAGGAATCCTGGTCTGTACCTATGCCGGAAGTGGAGTCTCTGAACTTGACCTCCACCCAGTCAGCACACACCCCAGTTGGAGCTTGACTGCCAAGGTGTTCTGACACATCAGGGATCACAGAATCACAAGCTCACAGGCTGACAGGAAGGAGAGGCTCCAATCAGATACATCAAGGTCATTAAGTTCAAGAGATAAGCAAATGGTGAGAGGCAAGAGCATGAACATGAGCAATAGAAACGAATACTACTTGGGAACATCGGAACCCCAGTTCTCCCACCACAGCATTTCCTGGATACCCCAACATACATGTAAAACAAGACTCAGATCTAAATTCTAATCTCATGAAAACGATAGAATACTTTAAGAAGGACATAAATAACATCCTTAAAGAAATAAAGGAGGACACAGGTAAACAATTATAAGCACTTAAAGAAGAAAGCATGAAGCCCTTAAAGAAATACAGGAAAACACAATCAAACACATGAGAGATACCAAAAAAAAAAAAAACTGTCTAGGATCTAAAAATAGAAATAGAAACAGTAATGGAAACAGAAAAGGAGACAACTCTGGAAATAAAAAACCTAGGAAAAGGAACAGGAGTCAAAGATTCAATCATCACCGGCATGATACAAGAGAGAATCTCAGCGATAGAAGATATCATAGTAGACATCCAAAAAACAATCAAGGAATACACCAAAAGCAAAAGTCTCCTAACTCAGAACATTCAAGAAATCCAGGACACAATGAAAAGACCAAACCTAAATAACTGCAAAAAATTATAGAAGAAAATTTCGTTAGCCTAAAGAAAGAGATTATTGTAAGAATACAAAAAACATACAGAATACCAAACAAATTTAACCAGAAAATAAATTTCTCCTGCCACATAATAATTAAAATACCAAATACATAGAACAAATAAAGAATATTTAAAGCAGTAAGGAGGAAAGACCAAGTAACATATAAAGGCAGACCTATCAGAATTACACAAAACTTCTTACAAGAGACTCTAAAAGCAAGAGGACCTGGGAAGATGTCATAAAGACCTTAAGAGAACATAAATACCAGCCCAGGATATTATACTCAGCAAAATTCTCAATTACCATAGGTGGAAAAAGTTTTTGTTTTTGTTTTTTTATCTTTAATCTTTTATTTTTAAATCCAGTTGTTATCCACCTCCCCTCTGCCCTCCAGCATTTCCTTATCTCATTCCTCTTTTCTGGTCTTTAAGAGGATATCCCATGCCCTGCTAGGTCTCCCTTTTCCCTAGTGTTTCAAGTCTCTCAAGGCTTAAACCACAGCAGACATTCCTCTGTTGTATATGTGGCATTGGACCAGCTAGTGTAAACTGCCTGGTTGGTGGCTGAGTGTCTGAGAGCTCTCAGGTGTCCAGGTTAGTTGAGACTTCTGCTCTTCCTCTATTATCACCCTCCTCCTTATCTTCTTTCAGCCCTCCCAAATTCAACAACAAGGGTTCCTGTCTTCAGGCCATTGTTTGAGTTTAAGTATTTGCTTCTGTCTCAGTCAACTGCTTGTTGAGACACTCTGAGGGCAGCTATACTAGGCTTCTGTCTATAAGTACATCATAACAACAGTAATAGTGTCAGATATTGAAGGATCCCCTTGAGATAGTTCCCAACTGGAGTCAGTCACTCAGTGGACCTCCTTTGCCTCAGTCTCTTCTCCATTTTTCTCACCACTATTCTTTCAGAAAGGAACAATTCTGGGTCAGAGTTTTTGACTGTGGGATAGCCACACTATCCCTCCACTTAGAGATGTAGATTCTTGGCAATGACCAAAATCTTTAGATAGAATTTGCAGTTTTAGCTCATTACTTAAGTTAGGATAAGATGTTTTTGTCCATGGCTCTACTGACAAAAATTTTAGGTATTAATTTGAAGTTCAGACAAGCATTCTCTTAATAGTTAAGATAGGGATGTTTTGTGATCTGTCAATAAAAACAATGACAGCCCTGCCAGTATTACCTGACATGATTATCTTTCTAGAACTGGGTATGTGATCAAGGTGATGTTTAGTTCTTGTACCAATTTTTGTTTCAACTTCCTGATATGAATTTTCAAAAACCTTTGTGATTACTAGATGTGTGCCCTGAGGGTTTAAAGTAGAAACAAATGATAGATTTTATATAAAAGGTTAGATTTGTGATTATCTTAAGATTTATATAAGATTACTATTTAAGATAAATAATAAAACAATTGATCCTCTCTTCATTAACCACAAATTGCAGACTATCAGTAAAAAGAAAATGGCCAAGAAAATTACATAGTATAATGATTCTAAAAGAGAGAAATCTATTTCTCAAATATATGATATAAAATGTGTATGCCCTACAGATATCAAATTGAATTTAAATTTCTATTATATTAACTAAGGATTATCACAGAATTTGTGTAGAATAGTGAAGCATTTAATACCAATGTATATCAACTTTCCACTATGAAGGAAAGTAAATTATGCAAAAAAACCCATAGTATTAAGAAGAGTTTAATTTTCATACCTTTACCCAGGTAAATTAACATTATGCAATAAAAGATCAAATGAGGTAAATATAACCTCATTAGGGTTATATTCGAAGTACAAAAAAAACAAAAATGAATCAATATATTCATAGAAGTATAATGGTTGTCAGGTCAAACTGTCATAAATTCACCACAGTCACCTTTCTTCCCGCATAACATCCTAATAGGCCATCTTTGTTCCCATAATGATTCCTCAGTGGCATAAAGCAAACAGCGTAGAGCAAGAGGAAAAAGAAACTTCATTTTTAGGATCTTCTCCTTCTCTTGAAGCAGATCAGTATAGTTGTTAATCTGCTTGGAAAATGATGAACTGAAGAAGCTCAGAAAGCACTTCAGCTTGCAAAATGTGCAATGAACATGTTAATTCAACTTTTTTTTTAAAAAAAATTCCGACAACTTTGGCAGATTGAATGGCAGTATTTGGAAGTGTGTAGCATTGCTTTCATTTTACCTATGGGATTAGAATTCAGTGGAATGTAATATAAACGTTCCTGAATTGTTGTCATTCAGTGACAAAGTCAAGAAGAAAAAGCTGGTTTGGTGACATTGTCACAACAATACAACACTGATAAAGATAGCCAATGAACATCAAAAGATGAATAAGAACATGTTGGAATATCTCATCATAATAAATTGAGGAATTTACAAATTTGTTGGATAAAATATATTTTTATGGAGGAATGTTATAATTTTTCTAAAAAATATATACGTATATAGTGTATCTTGGTCATAGTAATTCTCATATTCTCCTTTCAGATTCCAAATATCTCATATCTTCCTCCAAACTTCATTAAAATGAGAATTTTGGAAAGTTAGTTTCTTTCAAACACACAAGAATATTGTAAGTATGTGCTTTCAGCTAATGCCGGGTGTTGGACTGCTTCAGATTATCCACAGCAACTGACTATTATTTCCCTAATCATATAGCAGGGTCATGATTTTGCCACCTGCAGATAGTTATTACAGGTTTGTGATATTTGCAATTCAGGGACCTTCACAGGAGGTATCTAAATTCTAGGTTCTTGAGAGGCAGTGCTGGATGATGGTCATAAATTGTTGGTACTGAGACTTAGTCAGTTGGTGGGATTGATTGTGGTTTGTTAATTGCATTGCTCAGAAATGAAACAAGAAAAAATAAATTAGATTCTTGAAGTTCTCTCTCTCTCTCTTTCTCTCTCTCTCTCTCTCTCTCTCTCTCTCTCTCTCTCTCTCTCTCTCTCTCTCTCTCTC
>JADRCD010105599.1:0-12795 GCA_019843815.1 Montemys delectorum | reverse complement strand
GTAGTGTTGAGTGCAGGTTGTTGATTGTGTGGCTTTCTTGTAGTGTTCTTGACTCTCTGGCTCCTACAATCCTTCCTCCTCCTCTTCTGCAGGACTCCCTGAACTCTGTATAGTACTTGTCTGTGGGTCTCTGCATCAGTTTCCATCACTTGCTGGATGAAGCCTCTCTGATGACAGTCTATAAGTAGAGCAGAATAGCCAGATCTAACTTTTATTTAGTTCCATAGATTATATAGTAGTTATCATTCAGTCATTTACTAAAAATTGCTCTTATACTGTTTGAGATAGTTTTGTTTCATAAAAATACAGCTGGCCTCTCATTTCCTTAATCTCTTTTCAAGATGATATAAAATATGCCAATTAAAAATTAGTCAGATTGTCCTATACTGTAGTGAATTTTCAGGGTACCCAGTGTTTTTCTAATTTCATAGCTAAACACAACTGAGTCAAGAAGGAAGCTGAAATTCTGCATTCTGTAACTTGGCTGCTGATGAAGTGTTGTTGTTCCTTACAGTGCCACAAGGTTGCAGTAGTGAGAGAAGATAAACTGGAAGGTAAGAATTTGAGCAGCTGAATAAGCTTTTTGCTTTGCCTCTTATGGCATTGATTGTACACAGTCTGTATAAAGTGTATTTGGCTAACCAGACAGTCGTATATTCTTTTTATTAATAATTTTTGAATCGTTAGTCTTCTTACATTTGCCTAACTTCCCATTTTTAAGGCTGACATATATAAAGTACATCTTTGACAGGATTTCAAGACTTACGACAGACATAAAAATATTGTCATGAATTACAGATGACGTGGCTCCTTAAGCTGTGGATTGTGATACTTTGTGGAGTTGAATAACCGAATCTAGACCTTGCAAAAAAGATTATCAAACTGAGCTTATAACAACCAAGATTTAATAAAATATACAATGTGGTAAACAGTGAATGTAGCAGTATATGTGGGATGATGAACCCACAAAACATGGGTTTTGTGGCAGTGCTCATGCATGTTACATGATGTGACCTCACTGTAGCCTTAGTTCTCACCATAGTCAGTGCTCTTTGCCTCGTGTGCCACCCTGCCATGCAACACCAGTGAGTATAGCCTGAGCCACCTTGGCCGAGACTTGAGGCTGTGTATGGCACATGCTGTGGTGGATGGTCTCAGTTGTAGTCTTTTTACTGTATATGTAAACTTCTGCATTCTTATAGAAACATAGTACTTTAATTATGAAAAACAAAGAATTAATATTTTCCCACAATCGTTCCTTAGTGTGTATCAGATTAGTGTGTTTGGAGATTGTATTTATGTTAGAATATTAGATTCTAAAAAGTGCTATTTGAGTTGCTTCTTGTTTTATTTTTAAAAAAATATTCAATAAATTTCAGCTTGCATTAGAACAGGGTTTCTAACAAATCTGAAATGGCCTAAATTTACCTCTTCTATTTTGTACTTTGTATTTCTGCAAAGTGGTAGTGTTATCAGCACTGATGCAAAATATTGGTCAGCTAAAAAACATTGATATGTTCTGCATTCTCTAGGATCAAATATTCAGCCAAGATTTCAGTTCTTTGCTTTGTATAAAAATAAACATGTACACTTGTTTCATTAGTATGTTAAATTTGCTTTCATCTTTGATAATAAAATTATTATTTTATATATGCCAAAAGGGTTGTTTTAAAATAAAATTCTTTATGACTATCAGTAAATATTTAAATCATGTACATATATATAATCATTTCATATATATATGAAAATATAGATATATTTGTATAAAATCTCTGGTTAAAAAGGGAATGTTAAAAACTCCATCATAGGTGGTGGTTAATATGTTCATTCCAAGCTCTGTGCTAGGCTGTGGGGACAGTGAACAAGTTAGGCACAGTTCCTTCCCTTGTGGAGCCGTAGTTTACTCCTGTGATGATGGGCTTTTCATTTTGTTCTGTAGACTCAGTTCATTAGTGATAAGGTTATGTAGCTGCTTCCTCTAAACTGAAACTGAAGCACAGAAGCAAGTCTTCTCAGGTAGGCTACTTGACTGACTGAAAACAAAGCTTCCCAACCGTCGTCAATCCCCAGTCACTGTTTGCTGACTGTCCCTGGGTGAGTAACACCTCACACCTCACAGGTGCTGTACTTAGAAACGACTCAGCACCAACATGGCCTCCTGCAGACAGAGGCTTGATGTTCTTCTATTTTATATGTAGCTGTTTGGCCTGTTAGAGTTTTTGGACCATCATAGATTGCAAATGGTTTTAGTGCAGAAGAGTTTCTTGTTAAAGTCCCCACAAGCTATGAAGTTGTGTATTAACAGACTGCTTTTCCTGTTGACTTGTAGCAGTGAAGTCCAAGTTAGCTGTGACTGCCAGCATCCATGTGTACAGCATCCAGAAAGCTATGCTAAAGGACAGTGGGCCTCTGTTCAATACCGACTATGACATCCTTAAAAGCAATTTGCAGAACTGCAGCAAGTAAGCTCCTTAATGTTCTTGTGGGCTTCTTTACGAATTGATTTTGTAAGGTGTTTACACAGTGGCTGCCTCTTAAGAGTGAGTGCCAAGTCTAGTAAAACCCCATTTATCTTGCAGTAAGACACATGCCTGGTTTTATTAGTACATCATAAGGTGAAAAATAGCAGCCACAGCTCATATTGAAACCCCACTGGACTCCCCATAAATCTATTTCTCATATATTTATCCTGTCATCACCATCAGAGATGTTTGTTGTGTCCCCTGACTACTACCCCTTTGCCCTAGTGTCTGCTTGTCTAACTCTTATCCATCCTTTAGGAGCTAGATCAGATGTTGCCCTTTAAAAAACTGTTCCTAAATTTGATTTCCCATTCCTTCCAGTCAAAAGTAACTTGTCCCCGAAGCTCCATAGCCAAGATCAGATCTTGTAAATCTTTTGTGTTCTTCAGGGCATTGGACAGTGACAGGCTATGATGTGTGTGGAGTTAAGACACTCATAATCATAGATTTTAGTCATGTTTTGCCACTTAATAGCCCAGTGGCTTTGGACAAATTATTTAATACTTTCTAGCTTTGGTTTCTTCATCTTTAAATCAGTTATGATAATTCCTACTTTGTGAGATTGTACTGAGGCCTCAAGTCAGTTTAAAAATATTCTTGGGTATCTACCACTTTGATTTAATAGTAATTTAAATTCAGGGGCTGGAGAGGTGACTCAGTAGTTTAGTGTACTTATTAATTTTTCAGAGAACCCAGGTTGAATTCCTAGTACCTTACATGGTGGCTTACAACCATCTATAACCCCAGTTCCAGGGGATCTAATACCTTCTGGGTACTAGGTGTACATATGGTGTACAGACATACATGCTGGCAAAATACTCTTAACATAAAATCAAATAAATTAATTAAAAGATAATTTGAATTTGTTTGTTATATAGCTGATGTGTACCATTGAGTTATTACATACTTTTGAGAATGAGGCCCAGCACCTGTTCCTGAGGTTGGTGACCCACAAGAGAGAGCATTAACAGCTATCAAGAGGAATGGCATGAAAAAATTTTGGAGACATTTATTACCAGATTCTGGATGGGTGGAGTGAGGGGAAAATAGAGATGCTTTTCCAAAAGGTTACAGCATCTAGGTTGAGACTCAAAGGTCCAGTAGAAATTGTCAGGTAGTAGTGTCTGAGTGAAGATGGAGCTGAGAGAGAAACATAATCACTTGTCTTTAGCTCAAGTGTAGGGTGACAGACAGGTGGGAGATAACTACAAGACTGGAGTCAGATTCCTTCTTGAGTGACTCTGAGAAGAGGTGTTAGGGTTTGGATATGTAGATTTGCTGTAAGTAAGTATACTTATTGCAATAGTTAAGTCTCGAGGTGAACAGAAGGATTTTGGATTCAGATAAGCTGCTGGGCCAGAGCAGCAGATAGATCTGTGAAGAGAGAGTGTAGAATGAAGGAAGGACAGAAAATAAAACTGAAGATTATAATTTTTAAAAGCTCTCTGACTTTGGATAAAATATTTAGCCTCTTGGTGATTCAACTTCCTTATGTATGGTAAAGTAGAGGTGTCAATAGTACCAATCTCACATGTAATGGAGGCTTGAGTAAACTAAGATGTAGCATTCTTACAGCTGTGTTCCATATGTAGTAAATACTCTTTGAGGTTGCTCTTTATTTTAATGAATGGACCAAAAAAGAGGGGTCTAAGAGAAAGCATCCAGTGAAGTGGAAAATTATGAAAATGTATGGGCTGAGGGCAAAATTTCAAGAAAGGAGGATTAATCGGTGTTTTAAGAGAAGCAGGTCAGGTAGAGATGGAAGCTAGCCATTGGATGTGGTGATGGCCTTCAAGAGCTTCAGTGTAGGGATCAGACTGATCCAGCTGAGTGAGACAGGAAGAAGTGAGACTGTTATTGTGGATACATTTTTTCCAGAAAATGTGACTGAAATTGAAGGAAAGTAGGACCATAGCTAGGGAGAAATCGAAACTTTGAAATTGTGTGTATCTGTGTCTGTGTGTCTGTGTCTGTGTATATTTACACACACACACACACACACACACACATACACACACACACCACACCACCCACCCACCTACCCACCCACCCCCACACACAGATATAATTTTAGAGATGAGGGGATGTGGCTCGGTGGTAGGGCTTGCTTATTATTCATAAGGCCTTGAGTTCTGCCTCAGCACTGCATAAATAAATAAATAAATAAATAAATAAATAAAGCAAGCCCCACCACAGAAATAATTACAAGATTGGTACTGAGGCAGGGGGATCACCGAATTCCAGGCCAACTTGTTACTTAGTACCAGACTAGCTAGGCCACATAGCAAGAGAATGACTTAAGTTGTGTTGTTAGATAGGAGTCACAGAGGAGAGGTTGGAGAAATAGAGGGGATGGGATAACTGATAGAGACAGATCTGGAGAAATTGGTACAGAATTGCCAACTGTATTTTCTTTAAATACTATCTGATTAGGATTCCTGTCAGTTAACTTAGTTTTTCCAAAATGGTGCCTAGCAACTAATGTTGACTCTATTGATAAAGGGCATTATGGTGAGTTGGTTAGGGTTTTGTTTTATTTAGAATTTTTTGTTTCTTTTGTTTTGTCTATTTTAATTTGAATAAGATGAGCATTTGAATATTTTTAAATAGATATATAACCAGAAAATTTTATTTATTTATTTATTTATTTATTTATTTTGATTTTTCGAGACTGTTTTTTCTCTGCATAGCCCTGGCTGTCCTGGAACTCACTCTGTAGACCAGGTTGGCCTCGAACTCAGAAATCCTCCTGCCTCTGCCTCCCAAGTGCTGGGATCAAAGGCGTGCGCCACCACTGCCCAGCCAGAAAATAATTTATAAGTCCCCTGTTTTAGCCAGGTGGTGGTGGCGCATGCCTTTGATCCCAGCACTTGGGAGGCAGAGGCAGGTGGATTTCTGAGTTCGAGGCCAGCCTGTTCTACAGAGTGAGTTCCAGGACAGCCAAGGCTACACAGAGAAACCCTGTCTTGAAAAAAACAAACAAACAAAAAAAAGTCCCCTGTTTTAGGGAACAATTTCAAGAAAAAAAATGGCTTGCTAATTTTATGTAAAACATTTAATTTTATTTTAAAAATAATCTGTATTAAAATCTTGTGGTGGATAGCTGAGCAGTGGTGGTGCATGCCTTTAATCCCAGTACTTAGGAGGCAGGGACCTCCCAAAGATTTCTGAGTTTGAGGCCAGCTTGGTCTACAGAGTGAGTTCCAGGACAGCCAGGGCTGTACAGAGAAACCTTGTCTCGAAAAACCAAAAAAAAAAATCAGAGAGCAATGAAAGCATGTTCAGCTCACAGTCTCCTTTTTATATAGTCCAGGATCTCATTCCAGGAAAGGTGCCACCCATAGTGGGCAGGTCTTCCTGCCTCAATCAAATCAAGGTATTCCCTTACAGGTGTGCCTAGAGGCCAGACTCCCAGGAGATGCTAAGTGCTACATCTTATTAAATTATCAACTGAGAGATTAACCATCTCATCTTTGGAGGAAGGTGGGATTAGAGACAGGATTTTTTTTTTGTGCACGTGGCTGTCCTGGAACTCACCCTGTAAACAAGGCTGGCCTCAGATTTAGAGATCCTCCTGCCTCTGCTTTTCAAGTGCTGGGATTAAAGGTGTGTGTCACCACTGCCCAGCTAACCATCTTGTCTTATCTGGAGGAGGGGGTGAGACATAAAGTAGGAGGAGAGGAGAGGAAAACAGGAGAGTTTATCTCCAATAAAGACATTTGGGCTTGTTCCTAAGACTTGTGAGCCATTGTGTTTTAGAAACTGCTGTGAAAGCAAGGAAGTGAGATTTAGGGTGAGCAGTTTTCTTCAGATGGCTCCAGCCTAACTTGGTCTTTTCCTGGTTGCCACTTGCTGGTCCTGATCCTAAGGTGTGGAATGCAGACCAAATAAAGAGTTGTCTTAGGGCCAACTTTAAATGCTGACAGTGAAATAAAACATTGCCTTTTCCATTGTACCTGGAAGCATTGCAAGGCCAGAGAGGAAGACCAGTGGGTAAAAGTCAATGATTTCTGTCTGTTCTCTTTAACCAGAGGTGTTCTGAGTGGGCCATAGTACTCAGTGCAAGATTTGTGTTGCTCTGAAGCTTAGTCAGAAGTTATTTCTGAAGTGAAATACTGTCAGTGACCATTTGCGTAGGCAGTTATTCTAGTTAGTTGTGTTTTTTTGTTGTTGTTTTTGTTTTTTTGAGACAGGGTTTCTCTGTGTGGCCCTGGTTGTCCTGGAACTCACTCTGTAGACCAACCAGGCTGGCGGAGAACTCAGAAATCCACCTGTCTCTGCCTGGGATTAAAGGCATGTGTCACTGCTGCCCAGCTTCTAGTTAGTTTATAATAGCTCCTATCTCTACATGGTTTCTGCGATTCTTTTTCAAGTTGAGGTAATACACTGAAGAAGAAAGGGAAGCAAGCCAGAAGCTCCCCTGATCCACAAACCAGTCATTCTGCCCAACTGAAGGCTGAGTTCCTATAATACAAAGAATGAAGAGGGCCTCCAGGGAACTTTTACCTACCCCCATAAGCAAAGCACTGGAAAGTAAAGTTTTCTTAATTAGGAAAAGCTGGGGAACTCTGCCTTCTGTCTGACCCCTGAGAAGGCTGAGTAGGTTCCCATCCACATCGAGCATTGTTGCGTTACAGTCATGTGAAGCAGACACATTGGCATTTACTGCAGACTAAGAGGTGGACTATTCCCAGTAATATGCTATGCAGACTGTTCCCCAGACGTCACTAGTCTTTGCTGGGTTGCTCCCTCATCTAAGTTGATATTTTTAGAAGTGAGAAACAAATGGATGCAAAGGAGTAGGAGTTATGGGAAGGAGTGGCTCGAGCCCTTTAAAGCATGGCACACTCTGGCTAGGAGAATTGCCAAGAAGTTGGTTAGTAATGTATGGCTGGTAGCTCTGATTCTGTTGATAGTTACTGCTCCTGGAACTTGGTCAGAGGGCCGTCTGGTTTTCCATGGACGGTGAGATTATTACTGTTTTCTGGAGATTAAAGAGGTGAATAAAAACAAGTTTAGATGCTGGGCAGTGGAGGTACACACCTGGAATCCCAGTACTCTGGAGACGGAGGCTGGCAGATTGCTGTGAGTTCAAGGCTAGCTTGGTCTCTATATTGAATTCTATGACAGCAAAAGCCTATGTAGAGAGACCCTGTCTAAAACCAAAACAAAAAAGAACAAAAACTCAAACAAACATAAAAGCAAGTGTGTTGAGTATGATGTGGTAGAATGTGGTTGGTTGACTGAGAACTAGCTTCCTGACTAGGTAAGTGCAAACCATAGGCTGAAGTTACTTCTCCACACTGCCTAGTTCTTTACTCAAATGGAATTTTGTATAAACATTTTTTCTATGATCAGTGTAGTTTTAAATTCTTTAGTTTTATATTAATGTGAAAAGATATCTAGAAGGCACAGAGTTTGAAAATGAGGTTTGATAATGACATTAATCTTATACTCACTTCTGTCCTTAGGTTTAGTGCCATACAGTGTGCAGCTGCAGTCCCCAGAGCTCCTGCAGAATCCTCATCTTCCAGAAAGTATGAACAGTCAAATCTTCAGGCAGCAAGTGAGACACAAGCCAATGAGCCGACTACCAATGGCCATAGTCCACCTGCCTCCAAACAGGCTTCCCAGCAGCCCAAAGGAATTATGGGAATGTTAATCTCTAAAGTTACTACTAAAACCCAAGACACCAACAAGGAAACCAAAACAGAGGCCCGAGAAGTAACAAGTGTAAGTTGTCTTTCCAGGAGGCCGTTTCTGTGTAACAGGATGTGGATCTAGGAGAGCCTTCATGGCTTCCGTGCTAGCCTGTTTGTGTATGGGTCCCATGATCACTTCTTAGTTGTCTACTTTAGTTTGAACATTTATGATTATTTGAGGTCTTGCTGTTTAATGTCTCCTGATAATCCTTTATTCCCATAATACTTCTCACCAAGATTGGATTCTTGTTCTATAAAATGGTGATACCTGGCTTGTACACTAATAAGATTGTAGTGACAACCATTGAAATAATGTACATAAAAACCAGCCTGAGAAACTGCAAGACTGAGGAACTGCATATCAGCAGTGTGACATTTGAGAACATGTAGCTGGGGTTCTGCCATATGCATCTTCCTTCCTGGCATAGTTAACATTCTTGCTCTGGTTTATGCTTTTTATTCTTGTCCTTATTCTTCATTCATTTCTCTTTGCTTTTTATTGTTCAGTAATCTGAACTAGCTTAAGGTTGTTTAAAAAAAAAAAAAAACTATCTTGATTTGGTAGTACATGCCTGTTATCCCAGCATTCAGAAAGTTGAGGCTGCATGATGAGGCTCTACCTCAAGAAGAGAGAAATACAAAGATATTGCTTTAAAAATTCAGAAAGTGCAGTTCTTGTTGTTGCTACTAATTCTCCCTATCATTATTGTTTTCAAGCTTCTGCTTTGGGAAGATGGGGAACAGTACACATTGAATCCCTCCTGTGCACTAACAGCCTGGCCTTTTTTTTTTTTTTTTTTTTTTTTTTTTTGGTTTTTGAGACAGGGTTTCTCTGTGTAGCTCTGGCTGTCCTGGAACTCACTCTGCAGATCAGGCTGGCCTTGAACTCAGAAATCCACCTGCCTCTGCCTCCCAAGTGCTGGAACTAAAGGCATGCGCCACTACTGCCCAGCTAACAGCCTGGCCTTTGTGAAAAGCTACTCATCATCTTGCTTAATTCTTGCTATTTTTTGTTTGTATGGGTAAGACTTAGCCCAGACTTGTGAGGTAATGTGCCTGTAGGTCATACTGTTATGAAGTGGTAGGTCCAGGATTCAGATTCACTGCTGATCATTAAAAATACTTTATCATCTTTCCCATTGTTTACCATACCACTCCTGATTTAATTCTTTTAAAACAAGTAGTTTTTAAATGTACTCAAGAAAAGCTCGGATGTATTCACAAATTGTATAAATGGGAAGCAAGCTTTGGGACTTAGAACCAGATGCTGTCTCGTGATCTGGATTCCTGTCCTAGGTTCCTGAAGCTAACATCTGCACATTTTGCTCTGATCTATAAAGTCAGCACTGTTAGTATAGAGTTGGTACTGGCAAGGTGGAATGCTTTGTTTTTGGGACAGTTCTTCACCTGGCCCATGGTGACTTTGATCTTGCTATGTAGCTGAGGATGGCCTTGAGTTCCTGATCCTCCAAGTTCCCCCTCCCATGTTCTGGAATGACAATCTTGTACATCATGCCTAGCTTTTAGTGTGCCGTACTGCTAGAGATTGGTTGAGGCCATGCACTCTAAGAGCAGCCTAAATGTTAAACAAAATTTTAAATTGTGTGTTTTCTTTTCTATGCTTTTAGGCATCTTCCGCTGGGGGCAAAGCACCAGGGAAAGGGAATGTGATGAGCAACTTTTTTGGAAAAGCTGCTATGAGTAAGCATGCTCTTTATGCTTTGAACTCACAGGTGAATGTTACTGTAGTAACACAGGTGCTGAGGTGGAGACCGCTAGTCTAGTTTTTGCCTATCCCGGCATTCCTTCTTCCTAACAAATTCACAGTGTGCCGACCAACATATTCATGAAGTAACCAAGCACTCAGGAGACTTTCTGGGTGTACTCGGGAGCTCTTAGAGGGCAGTTTATATTATTTCTGCTTTTACTTCTTGCCTTAGAAAGAAAATAAAATAATCACTTCATGGATCTTTTGAAAATGTGTACTTAAAATGAGAGAGTGGCTGCCTGTATGGAGTTACACTTAATACCATGGATACTGGCATCAGTTTGCTTGGTGTGATCCTAACTACTACTGTCTCTCCATGGACCACAAAAATAAATATTTTGCCTTTCTTAAGTTGGGTTTTAAGATTACTCACAGCACTAAATTACATGTCAATGTGAATATAGGCAGTAATGGTTAGGCCATTTAAATGCTTTTTTTTTTTTTTTTTTTGAGGAAGGAAAGATCTCTTATTTAAATAAGAATTCTTTCTTAATAGAAAGAGCCAATAGTTACATTATTTTTATACTTCTCATATCAAATATTCATCCTGGGGGTACATGGCAAAATACCAAGAAGAATGTAGGAACCACAGGATACTTACCACACAGAGATCTGTGGCCGTTTGTTGCATTCCTATCCAAGGAAAATTAGTATGAATTCTGCTTTTCCATGATGGTTGGTCAGTACATGAGGAGGTTTGGAGTGATGGTGTTTTATTTGCTGTGGAGGCTCTCAGAATGTTTTCCATTGTGAAAGTAGAAAGTGTGGTACTTTGGAAGGTATCCAGAAGCATGCTTTGATGGAGGTGCCGGCACAGTGCATTGAAGGTTCCTGTTTCTGTGAACACTGTCATTAATTAGCCTGTGTGCCTGGTACTGGGACATGTGTTCAGTCCTACACTGTTTCTTAACAGTTTTAATGCTTTTGTTATTGTTTCATGTGTTTAAGATTCAGTGAAGAATTTTAATTATTTAAAACTGTTTTTGATTATTTGTATGTGTGTATATCTGTGGGCATATGTTCACATGAGTGCAGTTTACCATGGAAGCCAGTAGAAGATGTGGGATCTTCTGGAACTGGAATTACAGGCCATTGTGAGCTACCTGCTATGGATGCTAGGAAGGGTAGTTAGAACATGCTTGCAACTGCTGAACTACTATAGTCCAAAGTAAAGAATTTTTTGCTTGTTGTTTTTAAAATATGTAACATGTGAATATTTGCTAATAGTAAAAAAAAGTCAAATTATAAAATGTTAATTGAATACCTACTATGTGCTTGTCACTATTGCACATTGGTGATAGAATGGAAAACAAAACAAAAAAATCTTTCCCCATAGATAGATGCAGACAATGATAGTTTACTTAACCTTTAAAAGAATTAAATTCTGTTGCTTGCAAAATATTCACTTTCCTAGTCAATTTAGGATGTTTTAGTGGGAAAGTTTGAAAATCACAGATAAGAACCACAGAATTGAAAATTGAAGCAACGGTACCTACCACCACGGGGCTAGTGAAGTCTACCATTTAGGTTTCCCACACAAACCCTCAAAAATATGACTAGGTTGCATTTTACATTCTGACCCATTATCTACACTATCAAAGAATGTGTGTGTTTTTAACAACTATTGTACTAACCTGCACATATCAGCCAGGACTAAGATAGGTGGTTTCCATGTAGTAGATAGATTAAGCAGTTTCAGAACAGGTAACCCAAACTGTTGAAGAACCACTTGCTGTATATAGCTTTCTAATTGTATATTGTGACTTTGCCTATAGAAAGCTATTACTGGATATGCACGAGGCTAGATTATGCATTACTGTATTTTTTTTTGTTGGCTAGGTCCTTCCTGTCCTACATGACTGCTTATGTGTATTGTGGTGTCTTAGCTTAATATGGAAACCCAGATGAGGAGTTGAACTGACTGAGGCCCATATCCAGAACTTACTTTTCCTCTCAGTGATACACTGGGTAACTCACTTAATGTTTATGCCTGATAGTAGTTTTGTAAATATTCCAGTTCTCAAAAGAGAAAAAATACTTTTTGGACTTGCCTAGAAGGAAGCAGGATTTGTATTAATTAAATTTTATCATTGAAGGTGGTAGTGAGAGGACCATCTAGGCATTCAAAGGTGTAACACAGGACTTGGAGAGAGAATACAGGGCTCAGTAGTTAAAAGACCCAGGTTCAACTCCCAGCACTCACATGGTGGCTTACAACCATCTGTAACTGCAGTCCCAGGGGATCTGATCTAATGCTCTCTTTTGGCCTCCACAGGCACTAGGCATGCATGTGATGCACAGATAATACATACAGATAAAATACCCATACAAACAAAACAAGTAATATTTTAAAGGTAGAATAGAAAAGATGTTGGTATGAATTTAGCATTTTTAAGCTGTATTCTTGAACATCATGACTATCTGCAGCTCTGTTTCTCTTTTTGAAATTAAGATGAACTTAGGTGCTCCTATGCCTGACAACCCAAGTTTTATCCCTGGGATTTGCATGGTAGCGGGAGAGAACATAGCCTCTAAGCTTTATACATATACCATGGCATACATATAACCAGCATACATACACTAAAGAAATAGATATAATTAAAAAAATTTAAAGCCCCAGATCTGAATTTGGTACTTTTAGTTTAGGCCTTTGTTTGCAGTCCTTTAGAGCTGTGATGTGCTGAGAGATTAGTGGGGAGCAGAAATGAAGACTGCAGATGTTTCCTTAATCAACTGTGCTCTCCTTAGGACAGGGATTGCTTTTTATCCCTTGCTCCTAACATGTTACCTGGCACATAGTGGA
>JADRCD010105593.1:10693-21352 GCA_019843815.1 Montemys delectorum | reverse complement strand
CCCCCCCCCCCCCCGAGAGTGTGGCCACTACTGCCCAGAAAAGCTACTTGCCAGAACCTGAAACTCCACCTCCAAGTAAAGAGAGAATGGGTCCCTTAGCAAGCTCAGCTTCAAGACATTAAACAGTTCAAGAGAAGTCTGGCAACCCCAGCCTGATAGCTACACAGAACACAAACCACGAGTCTGACACATTTCCCAACGCTCCACCAGCGGTGTTCACCAGAGCCAGAGAGAGAGGGATCGTCCCACCATCCCCTGTGGGATGAGCAACTGGACAGACCTGGAGAAAGGGGAGAAAGCCCCCATTGAGGTTGCAGCCTAGAGGATGGCTGAGGGGTGTGGCTTGCAGGAGCTGGGCAGAATCACCACTGCAACAGAATTCAGGCTGATGGGAACCAGCAACCTAAATGAAATGAGCTTTCTTTGGGGGTGATGGGAATGTTTTGAAAATGGGTGGTGGTGGTGGTAGGAGTTCTTCTCAACCTCAGTTTCAGTACCAGGGGGATGGAGCCAGTGATTTTGTCAGACTGTGGAGGAAATGCTCATCCTGAGGCATCAGGCTGGGTTCCAGGGCGGGCAGGGAGGTTTCACTGGGCCATTCTCTGTGGACTGTTTGTCTGCAGCAGCTGGAAAATAAGGCTGGGGCACCGAATGGCAACTGCTGCCAGCCCAGCCGGGTTTTAAAAATAGGATAGGGAAAAATCAACTTCCTTGTGTTCACACTCAACCTCAGGGGCGTTGGTAGGAAAACAGTCAAAGCTGGGTGGGTGGCTGAGGCTGGAGGGATGTTTGTGCTGGCATGACACTGTGGCTGCGCTGGGGTTGCTTTTGTTGCCACTCCCCACCCAGCAGGGCAGCTGAGGACCCAGCCCAGAGCTGCCTCCACTGTGCCCTTCATGCTCGGCTCAGCTCAGCTCCAAGGACAATTTAGCAACAAGAACTTCAATTAACACTGCATCCTCGGGATGCAGCTTGCGGGAAGGCTGGGGCAGAAGAGGACAAAGAGGCTGGCAAGTTGGCAGCTGGATGAAGCCACCTGGCTACATGACAGGGCTCTGAAAGGACCCAGAGCCAGGGAGGGAGGGGGCCAGGCCGCCATTTATGACACATGTGCCCACCCCTAAAGGGCTCTGGCCTGCACAGAGCCCCCTCAAGCTTGCAGGAAATAGCATGCCAATGTCACTGTCCCAGGGGGAGACCACAGAGTTGCATCCCTCACTGAACCTTCTCAAGCACCTCCTGTGTGTCCCCTGTTGTCCCTAGAGGCTACTGCCAGCTGCCAGAATGGTCCCTGGCAGAATGACTGGTGCCCTAGAAGCAGTGAGCTCTGGTAGCTGATGCCAATGGGCTGTTTCAGGTCTGCCCCTGCCAGGCACAGTCTTTCCGGAGGACACTGATATCTAATGTAGAAAATGGCACAGGCTAGTCCTGCCAAAGACCCACAGGATGCCTGGCTTCTTGTATGTGAAGTTTAATTTCCCTGTGCCCAGTTTCAAGATGAAGAGTCTGAGGGACCGAGAGGCCAGAATACTTGCTCAGGGTTGGAAAGGTAGGAAGCCTGTGTTTTGGGAATCCTGGGTTTACTGGAAGTTTCCATATACACCATGGAGAACTGCTATATCCTGTCTCCCAGCCCCAGTATCCCAGCTTTAACATGAGGCAGGAAGAGCTCCCAGTGGGGCTGATGTGCAGGAAAATGGACAGAGGCCACCCAGTGAAGGATCATTTCTATTTCCCTGTCTCTCTTCTCCCTGTGACCCATTCTGTGTTTACTTGGTTGAAAGGAGGGCCTTGGGACTCTTGGGCAGCATGTAGGAATTGTGTCTGAGAGAGTGGAAGCCAGCCCCACACAGCAGCTCTGCTTAGACTTCACTCTGTATAATGAAATGGTAAAAATCACAGCAGAGTGCAGAGTGCTCGCTCTGTTCTGGACACTTCTCAAGACCATTTAGGAAAGAAAGCTGGGAAGCAGATGGCCTGGGGTTCCTGGCGATGCAGGGTAGACTGTGACCTGGGCCTCCTTCATGGTAGCTCAGGAAACACTGTGACATGTCTCTGTAGACATTCTAACTCCTGGGTCAGCATTAGCCTGGCTGCATCAGCCGGGACCAAAAAGAGCTTTGAGAAGCAATGTGAACCTGTCCTTGTGTCCTGGAGTGAGAATTTGGACAGCAGACAGAACACCCCAGAAAGCCCACTTTCTGGACCTTTACTTTCCATTTTTCCTTCCTTCCTCCCTCCTTCCCTCTCTCCCTCCCTTCCTTCCTTCCTTCCTTCCTCCTTCCCTCTCTCCCTCCCTTCCTTCCTCCTTCCTTCCTCCTTCCCTCTCTCCCTCCCTTCCTTCCTCCTTCCTTCCTCCTTCCTTCCTCCTTCTTTCCCTCCTTCCTTTCCTCCCCTTCTCCTTTCCTTTTTATTTTTATTTTTTGACAAAGTCTCACTAGGTTACCTTAGAGTGATCCTGAATTAGCTAAGTAGCTCAGATTGTACTTGAACTTGTGAACTTCCTGCCTCAGCCTCCAGAATTCTGGGATTACAGACCTGTGGGGTGTGCCACCATGCCTGGCTCTGAGGCCCAAAGTTCAAGTGACCAGCCCCATCTCTGAGTGCATCCTTGTCGAATAGATTTTAGGAATGATATAGAATTGTTCGTATCTATCCGTGGGGACCCATCTCTTCTTATTTTGGCCCTTAGAGCCGTGGCATGGAGACAAAGACAAAGGATGCAGAGCTCGTGGCCCAGGAGGCTCTTGAGCTCCTGTGGCCCCCAGGGAGCTGCCTTTTCTGGGTATCTCGAAAGCCTGGGTTGCCTGGCTGGCATCTGACCTGTACTAGTGACGTAATTTCTGACGGTGTCACAGAAGGTTTTTGTGTCCAGACTCAGATCACAGCTAAAGCCAGCCTTGCATGTTTGGTGACCTTGGTGTCCTTGGGGACGTGTTGTGCTGAGGGCAGGCTGGAGGAAGGATTACACAGCTCATATGCTGTTGCCAAACACATCTTGGAGAAAGGAGAAAGCAAACACTCAGGGCAATCCACCCCTCCCCAAGCTCTGGTAAAGAAGCTGTTCCCGAAATAACTCCCTTACAGAGCCTGGAGGAAATGGCCAAGGGATGAGGAGACACACTTCCTTGTCCCCTATGGAGAAAGACCCCACCCCAGACCTCAGTGGGCCCTCAGGGAAGTGGCTGGCCTGCTCTTCTGGGAACCGAGAGGATCTTGTGCAAGAGGAAAGTAATATGTCACAGCTTCAGGAAAAAATAAAAAGTGCCCGGCCTCGTCACTACTCATCCCTGGCTCTGGCTGCCTGGATATAGGATTCAGGAACCTAGGCCCAAGAGCTTGACCCCAGGGTAGGGAGGGGATGGAAGTAAGGTGTATCCCCACAAGAGTACAGAAGCCAGGTGCCACAGGAGGACAGGTTAGAAGCGATGCCAGGGGTCTGGAGAGTACCAGGAAAGCCCTCTCTAGCACTCCCCTTTCTTAGGGACCACAACTCCCCTGAGACAGAATAGAGAGACATGGAAAATCTGCGGGATGAGAGAAGGGAAGGAGCCCTTCCCCCGGGATCTGGCTGAAGTCTCTTGCTAGCAGCTAAGCAAGAATTTGAGCACAGTTAAGAGCTGCTCAAGGCCCTTTGTGCGCACCAGCTATAATCGTGAAGCTGTGTGGAAGTCTCAGGGAGAGGACATGCACCAACTCCCTATGCGTCCCTAGATCCTTCTGGCTTCCCAGCTTAGAATTCCTTTGAAAATACCCCCAGAGCCACCCTGTAATTTCATTTACCAAAATAGGGAGAAAATGGAGGAGGGTCCTTAGCAGGCTTCTGTTGTCAAAAGCAGCAGCTCTTACTTCAAAGGAATAAATCAAAAAGCATAGTTTATTCTGAGAAAATTTGCAATGCCCATGGCCGTCACCCCAAATACTGTGTTCCAATGAGGAAGCAGTTTCATGGAGGCTTTATAGTAACAGAGAAGTTACACATCAAGGCATTTAGAAAATGTATATTATTGGAAATATGAGAGTTAGTGTCTTCACCCTTTGTCAATGTCACAGACAATAGTTTTGTGTGTGTGTGTGTGTGTGTGTGTGTGTGTGTGTGTTTTGAGACAGGGTTTCTCTGTATGGTCCTGGCTGTCCTGGAACTCACTCTGTAGACCAGACTGGCCTTGAACTCAGAAATCCACCTGCCTCTGCCTCTCAAGTGCTGGGATTAAAGGCGTGTGCCACCACTGCCAGGCTCAATGGCTTTTCTAACCCAAAGTCCCAAAGTCCTTCCTCAATCCTCTCCAAAGCAACATGGTCAGGTCTGTCACAGCAACAGCCCACTCTCCGGGTACCAATCTGTCTTAGGGTTTCTATTGCCATGATGAAACCCCATGGCCAAAGCAACTTGGAGAGGAAATGACTAATTTGCTTTGCACTTCTTTACTGAATGAAAAAGGGAATAAAAAGGAAAAGACATGACTGGTTCCAGTTTTCAGCATCAGATGAAAAAAAAAAAAGAAATGAAAAAGAAAGACATGACTGCTCCTAGGTGTGGTGGAGAGGAAAGTTTATTGTAGATAAAAGGAGAGCATAGGCAGAGGCAGGGCCATCTGGGAAAATTCAGAGTGGACATGACTCTGAGCCACGTGAGATGAGGTCAAAGAGGAATGGAGAAGGGAGAGAGGGGAACCAGGTGCAGCTTCCAAGAGGGCAAAGGTACAAAAGAGGTGGGCAGCCAGAATGGCTGGATTACGTAGGGAAGAGCCTCAGGTGGAAGGGCAGCCCAGCCTCTGGACTGGAGAGTTTAGGTTAGATGGTGGGGTATGCCAGCTATACTCTGGGACAGGTAAGGACTGAGGAATGCTGGGAGAACCTCTCAGCCAGTCCACTTTGATTTGTTAAATAGGTACCTTAGCCATTTGTCTCAGGGTTTGAGACTTAACTCATATCACTGTTGATCATCAAAGAAAGTCAGGGTAGTCAAATTGGTCAAGAAACTGGAGGCAGGGGTTGATGTAGAGGCCATGGAGGGGTGCTGCTTACTGGCTTGCCCCCCCCCTCCATGGCTTGCTCAGCCTGCTTTCTTAACAGAACCCAGGACCACCAGTCCAGGGATGGCCCCACCCTGGGCCCTTCCCCCATCATCCATTAAGAAAATGTTTTATAGGCTTACCCACAGCCAGTGTAGGGAGGCATTTTCTCAATTGGGATTCTTTCCTCTCAGATGACTCTAGCCTGTGTCAACTTGACATAAAATTAGCCAGCACAGTTGGGTTATAGCAAAATGGGAGGAGTAGGGGGCGGGGAGGAGGCTGGAGAGATGGCTCAGCAGTTAAGAGCACTGACTGCTCTTCCGAAGGTCCTGAGTTCAAATCCCAGCAACCACATGGTGGCTCATAAACCACACATAATGAGATCTGACGCCCTCTTCTGGAGTGTCTGAAGACAGCTACAGTGTACTTATATATAATAAATAAATAAAACTTTTAAAAAAAATGGGAGGAATCTCTCCTATACCCTCCAATGTTATCTGATCACAGACTGGGCCCTTACATTAGCAGAGAAGAGAGTTCTGCTAAGTTAATACATTCCAAATGTTCTCATCTGAATGTTAGGTCTGATGCAAAAGTGGGCAAGAAATGGTTTGTTATGGGGCTATCAATAGCCTAGAAGTCATTGCGATTAGGTTATTAAATCAGCACCATTCCACCCTCTCCATAGTCACTGAAGTGTTATCAGTCATCAGCCTCTGCAGGGGCTTTCCAGGAACTTTCATTCAGTCTTCTGAGATACGTCCTAAGAGTCTCCAAAATGTTCTATGTGGCTAATACTAAGACAGTTCACTGCATCTCTCCCGTGAGGAGCCCATGCCCATACTTGGGTCTTCCTTTCCCTTACTCCCCCTAAAGAAGGTGCTGTGAACAAGGTAGATATATGTAGTTAGGTTTGTTTTATTATGTTTTGGGTCATCACCCAAATATTCACACTCTGAATTCCTATGGTCCGAAGCCTATCTCCCCAAGGCTGCTTGCTCGTGTGACATATCTTAGCTGATGGTCAGGTCCGTTCTCTAATGGAAGTCTTTGATTTAAGAGTCAGGATCTCGGGGGAGACTCTCCAGACGCAAGGTAAATCAAGGTGTCGTCTCTCCAGATGTGCAGAGCAGAGCCTTGCTCTTGGTCTCTGCTTATAGACTGTCCGGTGAGCTGTGTCTGGTTATCTTGAGTGATGTCACTGGGCTCTGGTTATCAGGTATAGCCTTGGGTGTAGTGAGGTTCCTAACTAAGCTATTTTTATATGTCTGAAAGGCATTTTTTTTTTTTACTTTATTGTGCTTATTACAGAAGGGCTCCCACTCCTGGGTGTTGTCTTGGTTACCTTTCTGTTGCTGCAATAAGACATCACAATTAAGGTGATCTATAGAAGAAACAGTTTGTGTCTTAAATTTTTCAGAGAATAGAGCCCATGACCATTAAGGTGTTAAAAATGCGTTTGTAGCCACTGTGGTGGCACACACAGTGCACCTCCTGTCAGTCCTTTAGATTTTGAGGACTGCATGAGCCTTTATGGTACCAAATCTGTGGTGGATGAAGACAAGGGGGATATTGCCAGAGGAAGAGCACCTGAGGTTGTGTTCTCTCTCTCTCTCTCTCTCTCTCTGTCTCTCTGTCTCTGTCTCTGTCTCTGTCTCTGTCTCTGTCTCTCTCTCTCTCTCCCCGCCATTATTTTGTGGCATGAGGGATCAAGCGCTCCCTTGCTGACCGAGCTACTCCCCAGCCCAGACACTCTTATCATCATTGCATAAATAGTTTTTCCTCTCAGAACATCTTTTCTCCAGATAGTTAAGATCTGTGTCTCATTTTTCTTAATCTTCTTCCCCTGACTTATTCAACTGACAATAATTTATTCTCTCCATATATCCCCAGCATCCATTCACTGGTCAGGGATGCTCTTGGCTATAGGTGATAGAACAAAACAAGTGCCTTTCTGATGTCTAGAGACCATTCCCGCCTATCACTGAGAAGCCAGAATGTAGGTACAGGTATAGATACGGTCCACCCAATAGACAAATGCCCAAGACTATGGGGAACATCAAACTCAAACTACCAAAGCACCAAGTGAAGTTTTCCTTCTTTGTTTTCTTTCAGTCTCATCCTGCTCATTGGTCTTTAACAGGAAAGTTGCCATTTGTACTTGTTACTTTTATCATCATTGTAACCAAATACCCGACAAGAGGTAACTTTTAGAAGGGTTTGTCTTGGCTCGCAGGGGATGTAATTGATCATGGCTCCAGAAACATGGCATCCAGAGGGTCAGGCCATCACGTGTATCCATGGTCAGAATGCACAGGATGATGAATCCTGGCACTCAGATCACTTTTTCCTTTTGATTCAGTCCTGGTCCCCAGCACACAGAATAGTGCCACTTTCATTTGAGATGAGCTTTCCCACCTCACTTTATTCAGTCCAGAAATTCCCTTTAACTCATGCCCAGGAATGTTTCTTTTAAGTGATTCCAGAGCCTGTCAAGTTAACAGTCAGTGTTAACGTCACACTGTTACAGTGTCGTGTTTCATCTGGCAAGGTAAATGTTAGTGGCATAGTATGGCAGTTCCTCAAAATAAATATAGCCTAGGGGTGGGAGGACAGCTCAGTGCCCAAAAGCTGAGTGAAAAATAATTTTCACAGTGCCATGTATGGGTTGCATCTCATGAAATGTGTCTTAACAAGGTCAAAACGCCCATAACAGTTCTACCACTTTTACACTGGTATGCCTTGTAGCCAAGTCACTGTTGTAGGTCACAGATTTGTAGTACAGTGTTACTGATATTGATTGCTTTTTCCCTGACTTGGTGTGCTGGAGAGAACAGATGTTTCTGGTCCTTCCAGATGCAGAGGGAGCCTGATTACTTCTGCAGGAGACTGGATGCAACCAAAGCAAAGATGGCCTTCACCGGCACTGCTGGCTGGAGAGGCCTTGGTACCCAGGACCCTAGAGAAGCACTGTCTAAGGAGCCCCTGGGAAATAAGAATAAGAAAAATAGAAAATAGCTATACAGGGTCAGCAACTTGTCCCCCGGCAAGCCCCTCCTTCTTGAGCAAGCTTTCCCAGCAACCTTGAAGGAAAAACAGAGGGAGCCATGCGGTTTAGTCTCTGTCATAGCCTACATGAGATCTTACTGCATTCCTCCATATCCAGGCCACCTTTAAAATTTCACCTTAAGGTTTAAAAATAACTGATGAAATTATAATTTACCATGTATGGAAGACAAACAAAAATTATATTGAAGCCCTGTTTTTCTAGGCAGTGGTGGTTCACACCTTTGATCCCAGTATTCGAGAGGCAGAGACAGGCAGATCTCTGAGTTTGAGGCCAGCCTGTTCTACAGAGTGAGTTCCAGGACAGCCAGGGATACACACAGAAACACTATCTCGAAAGCCCTGTTTTTCTGTACTCCTCATTCAGTTCTTTCAAACAAATGAGTTCATCCGAGTCTACCTACATGGTTCAAAACTGTTTCCTGAAGAAGCCGCAGCATTCTCACTGTCTGTGATCAGAATCCCACAGGCTCACAACTCCTGAGGGGCCTGTAGGCCTTCTAGTGAAGCCACCATAGTGACTCCACCCTCAGCCCAGGGAAACTCCTGCAAGAGTCCGGCTATGCTTTCCACCAGTCACCTAGGGTTGATGATGTCATTTTGTTTGAACTAATTCCTTGTCTCTTTAGTGGTAAGATCCACAGCTTAATTCTTTTGATGAGCACAGGTCTCTAACATCAAGTATATTCATCATCTCTAGAACTTGCTGAGCTTTCCAAATGAAGCCCCTAAGCACTACCCACCAGGCTTGACCACCTACACTTGCTGTCCCTGATTTGACTCCTCCTTTTAGCACCAGACAGAGTAGCATCATTCTGTATGTCTCCTGTGACAATCTTACGTTGCTCAGCAGAAGGACTTCAGGGTTCATCCATGTTGTAGCACATGTCAGAAGTTCCTGCTTTGCAAGTCAGGAAAATTGCTCCCTGAGTGGATGGAGCGCATCCATTCATCCAAGGCTTGCTTCCAGTTTCTAACTTTTGTGAATAACACTGCTAGGAAGATGGCTGTTTAAATATCGGTATCAATCAGTGATTGCCATGGAAACAAAAAGCAAAAGCCACTGAGATAATCAAGCTAAGAGAAAGAAGAAAAAAATAAAAGCTCAGCTAGGTATGATGGTGCACACCTTTAATCCCAGCACTTGGAGGCAGAGGCAGGAGGATCTCTGTGTTCAAGGCCAGCCTACAGAAGGAGTTCCAGGACAATTGGAGCTATATAGTGAGATCCCCAGCTTCTTGGTGGCTTCTGTCTGCAGACAAAGCAAGCAGGAGCTGAGAGGAGGGGCTGAGGAGGCTGGGGTTAAGGGAGCCTGGTTCTCACCCAGCAGGAGGTCTGTTTGCACATGCTTCACTCAACCCTAAAAATCACATACAGGCATTTGGCCCAGGTCCTAATGAGCTCCAGGGACTTCTGACCAGCACAGGCTGCCCTCCTGACACAGAAAATACAATTAGATGTGTGCAAGTAGCCTGTGAAACACCGTGTCACACAGAGCTCTCTAGCATCTCCTGCCCCACCCGCCCCACCCCTCCTCCGGTGGCAGAGTGAGCTGGCAGCCACGGAAGACAATGGCTAATAAGTCAGAATGAGCACAGCAGCATGGTTCCAAGCCCTTGGTTGGGCGGCAAAAGAAGAACAGGAGCCGTTGGTGGTGGTGACAGTGTGTCATTGATCTTCATTTCTCTGTTATAAAGAACCCAAGTCCCTTGGAGTGCTGGCAATGTCACTGTGGGTGAAGAGATTGCAGCAAAGCTCAGTACTGTTAAGATCAATGTCCCATTGCAGCCCATGACCTTGAGACAATTCCCAAGGCTCGGGAGGATAATAGGTTGCTCTGAGTGGTGACTTAATGAGGTATAGCCACAGGCAAAGACTTCTGGCCCATTTGCTGGAGAAGAGCAAAGATTCAGCCTTCTGTACTGTTAAAAGAAAAACCCTTGTGCATCTTAATACATTTAAGGGGCCATTTCTGAAAGCCTGTGCAGACCCTGCCTGTGGAAACACTGGTTGGGGGCAGCTGTGATGATGGGAACCGGTCTGGGTGGGTGAGGTCAGCTCTGCTGGTATGAATGCTTGTACTGAGGCTGTGGCTGGTGGTGTGCTAGTCTGCTTGTTCCTCTAGGTTTTGTTGGTTGCTTTCCTGCAGTAGAGGAGGAGGGCTGTTTGGGGAAGGCACAGCTGGCAGGGTCTGCGTTGCTGGTCTATCTGAAGTTGCAGCAAGAGAAATGAAATCTATTGGGGGTGTGACAGTGCTCATAGGTGATGCCAACAATTGGGAGGTCAAGATAGGGAGGGCAGCTTAAGCCTGGATGGGATTCCATCTCAAAATAACGAAAATGTAATCTTAAAAAGATAAAGGACAGGTGGGGGTCAGTAGTACATGACTCTAATCCCAGCACTTGGGAGGTAGAAGCTGTAGGATCTCTGAGTTCGAGGCCAGCCTGGTCTACAAAGTGAGTTCTAGGACAGCCAGGGCTATATAGAGACACCCTGTCTTGAAAAATAAAGAAAGAGAGGGAGGGAAGGAGAGAGAGAGAGAGAGAGAGAGAGAGAGAGAGAGAGAGAGAGAGAG
>JADRCD010105584.1:7785-18046 GCA_019843815.1 Montemys delectorum | reverse complement strand
CCCTCCCTCCTTTCTTTCTTTCTTTCTTTCTTTCTTTCTTTCTTTCCAAGACAGGGTTTCTCTGTGTAGTCCTGCCAGTTCTGGAACTCTCTCTGTAGACCAGGCTGGCCTGGAACTCACAGAGATCCACCTGTCTCTGTTTCTAAAGTGCTGGAATTAAAATCGTGCACCACTACACCTGGAGCAGTAGGTTTTCTTTTTTAGTCCACCTCCTCTGACCGTTTTTTGGCCCAATACTCTCCCAAGACCCTAACCCACCCAAAGTGGCAGAATACACCTTTAACCCCAGCACTCGGGAGGCAGAACCTGGTTTGCGTAGTGAGTTCCAGGCCACTCCAACGTACATGGTAAGACCCGGTTTCAACAAAACAAAGCTAAGATGCTCCTAGCTCTAGCTCTGCCTTTAGTAACATTGTATGTCAGACACCCCACCTTGACTCCGCCCAGATGTTCACTGTGCAATCATTGTTACAGCAGCTTATAGATGCTCTGGTCACTGACTGTTTCTTTGCATCCAAACTGTTGATGAGGATGCCTGTCTGTCTCCCGTAGCGATGTCCATTTATATGCCAATGCTCTGGAAGATGCCCTGACCAGGCTGCTGAGTCATACTTGGTATCTCATATCTTACATTGGCTGTCTCCTGGAAGCAGCCATTGCATATAAGGTACTTATCCCTGGGGCTCTGCCAACAGGCCATCTTTGAGCCCTTCCCACTGTCGTGAGGACAGCAAAGACCTAATACTTTTTTTTTTTTTTTAATTTTTATTTTTTTAAGGTTTTTCGAGACAGGGTTTCTTTGTGTAGTCCTGGTTGTCCTGGAACTCACTTTGTAGACCAGGGTGACCTCAAACTCAAAAATCCTCCTGCCTCTGTCTTCCAAGTGCTGGGATTAAAGGCGTGTGCCACCACTGCCCGGCCCAATACTTTTTTAAAAAAAAAATTATTTATTTTTATTTTGTGTACATTGGTACTTGTTTTTTTTTTTTTAAAGATTTGTTTATTTATTACATGTAAGTACACTGTAGCTGTCTTCAGACATCCCAGAAGAGGGCATGAGATCTCATTATGGATGGTTGTGAGCCACCATGTGGTTGCTGGGATTTGAACTCAGGACCTTTGGAAGAGCAGTCAGTGCTCTTAACTGCTGAGCCATCTCTCCAGCCCCACATTGGTGCTTTTTAACTGCATGCATATCTGTGAAAGGGTGTCAGATACCCTGGAACAGAAGTTACAGACAGTTGTGAGCTGCCATGTGGGTGCTAGAAATTGAACCTTGGTCATCTGGAAGAGCAGCCAGTGTTTTTTGTTTTTGTTTTTGTTTTGTTTTGTTTTTTTTGGTTTTTTGGTTTTTTTAAGATTTATTTATTTTATGTGTATGAGTACACTGTAGTTGTACAGATGGTTGTAAGCCTTCATGTGGTTGTTGGGAATTGAATTTTTTAGGACCTCTGCTCACTCTGGTCAACTCTGCTTGCTCAGTCCCTGTTTGCTCTGGCCCAAAGATTTATTTATTATTATAAATAGGTACACTGTAGCTGTCTTCAGATGTACCAGAAGAGGATGTCAGATCTCATTATGGGTGGTTGGTGAGCCACCATGTGGTTGCTGGGATTTGAACTCAGGACCTTTGGAAGAGCAATCAGTGCTCTTACCTGCTGAGCCATCTTGCCAGCCCCAAATACTTTTTTTTCCCCAAATACTTTTGATAATTAAAATTATTTAAAACTTTCGGTAAAGGGACTAGAGAGATGACTGAGTGGATAAGAGCATTTTTTTTTTTTTTTTTTTAGTCTTACAGAGAATGAGAGTTCAGTTCCTCCATGTCAGGAGGATCACAGCTATCTTGGCTTCAGCACCAGGGACTCTGATGTCTTCGTCTGGCCTCTACAGACCCCTCCCCCGACACACACACATCACACACATGCCATTCATGTCACACACATCACACATGTCTCATACACATTACACACGTTATAAATACACACAACACACTTGAGAAGCTGTGGCAAGATCATCAGTTGGAGGCCAGCCTGAGATACCTAGCAAGAGTATCTAAAAAGTAAAAATAAAAATAAAAGAGGCAATAACAGAAATAAAAGAAGTAAAGATAACATCTCTCAAAATTCAAAATTCTCCTATTTATTTGATAAATTGAGACAAAATCTCACTATGTAGCCCAGATTGGCATGTAACCCTGGATCTTCCTCCACCTCCCAGGTACTGAGACAGGTGCTTCTGCTGCCATCCAATGCCATGGATGGTGACCTTTAACTTATGATCGTCCTGCTTTCACTTCAGGGTGGATCATCATACCCAGTTTAAGCACTCCTGGGGATTAAACCCAGGGCTTTTTGCAGACCACACATGTGCTCTACCGATTGTAATACATCCACAGCCACATTGTGATGTCTCAGGAACTTTTTTTTCTGCAATGCTACATATAAACGCATATGTTTTATGTTCGTATCCATTTTAGATTTTACATATAAGGGATCATATTATATACATAACTTGTGAAAATTATTCTATATAAATAAATACTAAGTCCCTGCCAATAGTTTAGTGACTTCACAGTATTGAAATCTCGTAATTTTGCCAGACTTAACATTGCAGGATTGGACTCACTTGCTCCGGGTGGATAAGGTGGGAGAATCGAAAGTTCAACCCCTGCCTGGGTAATTCAGCAGGCCAGTTTTATGCCATCTCAACTGACACAAGGCAAAGTCATCTGAGATGAAGGAACCTCAATTAAGAAAATGCCCTCAGGGGCTGGTGAGATGACTTAGCAGGTAAGAGCACTGACTGCTCTTTTGAAGGTCCTGAGTTCAAATCCCAGCAACCACATGGTGGCTCACAACCACCTGTAATGAGATCTGACGCCGTCTTCTGGTGTGTCTAAAGACAGCTACAGTGTACTTATTTATAATAATAAATCTTTGGGCCAGAGCGAGTGGAGCCGACCAGAATTAGCAGGGGCTGACTGAAGCAAGCAGAGGTCCTAAAAGTCAATTCCCAACAACCAGATGAAGGCTTACAACTATCTATACAGCTACAGTGTACTCATATGCATAAAATAAATAAATAGCCGGGCAGTGGTGGCACACGCCTTTAATCCCAGCACTTGGGAGACAGAGGCAGGCGGATTTCTGAGTTCGAGGCCAGCCTGGTCTACAGAGTGAGTTCCAGGACAGCCAAGGCTACACAGAGAAACTCTGTCTCGAAAAATCAAAATAAAATAAAATAAAATAAAAAATAAAATAAAAAATCTTAAAAAAAAAAAAAGAAGAAGAAAATGCCTTCATAAGATCGGGCAGGTGGGCATGCCGGTAGGACATCTTCTTAATTATTGACTGATGTGGGAGAGCCCCAGCCCATTGCTGGTGTCGCCATTTCTGGGCTGGTGGTCCTGGGGTCTGTAAGAAAGCAGGCTGAATAAGCCATGAGGAGTAAGCCAGTGAGCACACCCCTCCGTGACCTCTGCATCAGCTCCTGCCTCCGGGTTCCTGCCTAGTTTGAATTCCTGCTTTGGCTTCCCTGAGTGGACTGTAATGTGGGATATGTAAGCTAAATAAACTCTTTCCACCCCAACTTTTTTTTTGTCCTGGTGTTTTGCCACAGCAGTAGAAACCCTAAAGACAGGAACTTAGTGGGACCCTGTTTCAAAAGTCAAATGTAGGTTTGAGGATAGAGTTCAGTGGTAGAGTGCATACCTGATATGTAAGAGTCTGAGGAAGAAAAAAGGTAATTTTATAATTCATTCATTCATTCATTCATTCATTCATTCGTGTATGTTTGGTGCTACGTCTTAGACGCCGGGTCCTTTTGCGGGCTAAGTACACACACTCCCGCTGAGCTACACCCCCAGCCCCAGTTTGATCTTTTCCACCAATCCTTTGTATCTGGACTAAGTCATTTTCAGTGTTTACCTATGACTAACAACGATCAGGATATTCTTCCATATATATATACATATATATATGGATGCACTTGTCCAGTTTGCTCAGAAGTGACTCTCAAGTGGGTAGTGCAGTTTTTCCTTCTCATATTATACTGTGAAAAAATTTAATTCAGGCTTAAGGAGGTATAATTTTATGCGTAAAACCACCCTTTTTAGCGTACATTTCCCTGAGTTTTGACAAATCCGTCGGTTAACTACCCCATAATCAAGATACAGAACAGTTTCATCACTCCCCTCCCCCGCAATGAGTCCCTGTGCCCCTTTGTAGTTAACCTCGCTTCCCACACTCAGCCTTTGGTAACTACTGTTTCCTGACCCTATAATTTTGGCTTTCTCAGCATATCTTATGTATCAAATTATACATCCCTTTAGATGTGGCTTCTTACCCTTAGCATTCATTCGAGTTGCTGGGTATCCAGAATTTGCTCCACTTTATCTCTGAGTTCCTCTGGGTGTAGACATACCACATCTGCTCATTCATTGGCAAGCTGGAGAACATATGGGTTGTGTTTAGTTTTGTAGGATAGGACCACTTTCAATATTGACATACAAGTCTTTGAGTGAACACATCTTTATATCGTTTTTTGCGGATCATATGGTAAATGTATGCTTACGTATATAAGGAACTGGCAAACTTTCTCATGGAGGCTACAGGGTTTGTTATCTCTACCAGCAGTATATGAGAGCTTTAGTTGCTCATTCTTGTTTGTGTGCATGTTACAATGCAACCATGTGCGTGTGCACATGTGTATAGAAGCCAGAAGATACCCTTAAATGTCATTCCTCAAGGCCTTGGTTTAAAAATATTTATTTAGCCAGGCAGTGGTGGCACATGCCTTAAATCACATCATTCAGGAGGCAGGAGCAGGTGGATCTCTGAGTTCAAGGCCAGCCTGATATTCCATCTTCAGTTAAATCTCTCTGGAAACACTCTTATGGACACACCCAGAGGTTCAGCCAAGTTGATGAGGAATCTTATCATAACAACTTTGGCAAAAAATAAATTGTATTACTAAGTAGGGAAATATTATTAAGTAACAGAAGAGCAGATCAGATTCCGCCACTAAATTTCCTACATTGAATGTGTCTATCTTGTAACTGTGCATGTTGGATTTGTATGTTGAGTTTCTATGGGACTAGACCAACGCATATTCGTTTTTTTTTTTTTAAGATTTATTTATTATTATATGTAAGTATACTGTAGCTGTCTTCAGACACACCAGAAGAGGGCATCAGATCTCATTACGGATGATTGTGAGCCACCATGTGGTTGTTGGGAATTGAATTCAGGACCTCTGGAAGAGCAATCAATGCTCTTAACCACTGAGCCATCTCTCCAGCCCATCAATGCTTGTTCTTATCTTTTAGCACAGGCCAGGAGAAGTAGATAGAGGTTTAAAGACCAAAAATCCACTTGCCATGTTTTGTTGTGTTTCTAGATAGTCTATAAATCTATGTCTAGCTATACCACATTATTGTTGTTGTATCTCCCTACTGGGGTTAGAGGAGCAGATATCTGTTCATTGTATCTGGTGCGCTGCTGGAATAAGAATACAGTAGAGGATGCTGAGGTGGCTCAGCAGGCAAAGGTGCTTGCTGCCAAACCTGACAGCCTGAATTTGATCCCAGGAACCAGCATAGTGGAAGGAGATTACAGACTCCCATAGGCTGTCCTCTGACCTCCACACAGGCTTGATCACACCACAAAATAAGTTAAAAAGTGTTATTTAAAAGTGTCTAAAAAAAGGGCTGGGGAGATGGCTCAGTGGTTAAGAGCACCGACTGCTCTTCTGGAAGTCATGAGTTCAAATCTCAGCAACCACATGGTGGCTCACAACCATCTGTAATGAGAGACTAAAAAAAAAAAAAAAAAGTGTCTAAAAAAAAAATCATTAGTGTTCTCTAGGAATTGGTCACTTCCCCTGAGCCAATGGGGCCAGTACCAATCCTGGTTTTCTGGGGCAGGATTTTACAGAATTACTATTGAGAACTATTTTGGCGGCTCCAAATCACTCTGAACTCTAAAGAAAAAACACTTCAGCATTAGCTTCACTTTACTTCACAAGTGACCATAATTTTGTCTTCCTTTTCGTTTTGCTAGGTAGTTCAGGCTGGCCTTGAACTCTCAGCAATCCTGCCTCCGCTTCTCAAGTGATTACAGGAGCATGTTACTAACTTTGCTGTTCGTTTGGAAAAGGGAAAGTTAAGAAAAACAGCCCACGGTTATTACTTTATTTAAAAAAACTTTAAATCATTACATTTATTTATGTATTTACACACATGTACATATGAGTGCCACAGTTGGTGTTGGTGGCTAGAGAAAAACCTGAAGTAGTCATTTCTCACTTTCTACTAGGTAGACCAATTTGTGAAAGGCAGGAGACAGACAGACAGGAGACAGACAGTAGATCTGAGCAGAGGAGGAATAACAACATAGACCTAAATATTAGGGTCTGAAAATCCAAAACAACCAAGCAGGCACCAAAGTTCACACAGAGCAAGAGCTTTATTGAATTAGGCAACAGAAACTGACCAGTCTGGGACAGCAGCAGCCTTGGGAGCTGACTACATCCTAGATCATTCATCTTGTAAGTATTTATGCAGATGACGAAAATGATTGTAATCACGTCACTACTGATCGATCAGGACCACAGCTCAGAGTCAGGAGCTGAACTGCCACACCAGTTCCAATGCCAGCTGGAATGTTACGAAGCTTTTAAGCTTGGAAACCACAGGTATCTGTGCCTGGTTACAGTTACAATTTCCCACCAATCAGGGACTTAGGGATAGAGGACTTTCTCAGGAACACTTTGTCTTTGTGGAACATTTATCCTGTTCCCATTGGTTGGGCTATTCAGCTGTGGTGGGGTGACTTGCTGAGCATTCACATCTCAATCTGCCAAGTAGGATGTCACCTACCCAGGGAAGTCTTGACAATTTAGCCTTTAGTTGATACCTATTCAAAATGGAAGTTTAACTCAAAATAGTTTCAGTTTGGTCCTTTCTTACAAGGCCTTGGAAAACCCACAAAGTGCTTTCAAGCTTAAACAACACTCAGTTTATGTATGGAAAATGTCAGTCTAGGTCTTCTAGACTGGTGTCGATGGAGACTTTTGTCCAGAAAGAGGTATAACCCTGAGCAAGGCATTTTTCTTCAGCAAAGGATCTCCCCTTCCAGGGGTGTTGCCTGCTAGGATTATTTTCCAGTTGTACCCCCAGTAACTGGAAAGAAGGTTCTTCATTCTTGATGAAGAGTCTGGTGGGGGGGGGGGGTTGCATATCCCGTGGTACCACAGAATCTGTGGCTTTCAGCAGAGGGACATGCTGGAAGAGAGGAAGGTAGGGGCATAAGCATCCTGACCCTACTCCCCTAAGTTTGATTTCCCCCAGGACCAATGCTGGTGAGCTGCAGTGCAGTCTGTGTAGGTGTAGGGGATAGAGCAGGGCAGAGGCTGGAGAGTGAGCCTGGTGAGGGATGTCTCAATCACTGTTTGATTGCGTCGGAAGAAGAGACACTGTGACCAAGGCAATGCATAGACGCAAACGTTTAACTGGGAGCTTGCTTGCAGCTTCAGCGGGTGAGTCCACGCCCATCATGGTGAAGAGTGTTGGCATTGGGCAGGCAGAGGGGCCTCGCAGGTGAGCGGGTTGGCAGGCATGGGGATGGAGAAGTAGCAGTAAGTTTACATCTTGATCCAAAGGCAAGTAAGACAGCCAGTGGTTGAAGATAAGCTTAGGTTTTGAATGTTAAAGACATGTTCTCTTTCTTTCTTTTTTTTTTTTTAAAAGCACATTTTTTAATGATTTATTTTATTTATATGACTACACTGCCACTGTCTTCAGACACACCAGAAGAGAGCATCAGATCTCACTAGAGAATCTTGTGATCCACCATGTGGCTGCTGGGAATTGAACTTAGGACCTTTAGAAGAGCAGTCAGTGCTCTTAACCGCTGAGCCATCTCTCCAGCCCCCAAAACACTCTTTCTTTCTTTTTTTAAAAAGATTTTATTTATTTATTATGTCACTACACTGTAGCTGTCTTCAGACACTCCAGAAGAGGGCGTCATATCTCATTACAGACGGTTGTGAGCCACCAGATGGTTGCTGGTCCTTTATTTATTTATTTATTTATTGTTTCTCACTTTTTTTTTTTTTTTTTTTTTTTTTTTTTTTTTTTTTTTTTTTTTTTTGCGAGATAGGGTCAGTGTACCTTGGCTGGCCTGGAGCTCCATATGTAGACCAGATTGGCGTCAGACTCACAGAGATCCACCTGCCTCTGCCTTCTCTTCTATCTTTGGTTTGGCTCTTATACATTCTTTCCATTCCTTCCTCTCTCCCTGCTCAGTCATGCTCTCCTCTCCTTTCTGTTACTATGCACATCCTCTTGGGATGCTTTCCCCTCAGGCAGCTATCAGCTACTAGGTGGGATCAGAATTCTGGATATATTCTCAAACTGGTCCTAAAATGTATCCTTTCTTTTTTATCATCTCCCTACCCCTGTCCCCCGCCCAACCCGTGCCCAGCTCTTCCTGACATTTGTGTTTTTTCCTTGTTTAGTTTTTTGACAGGTTCTTTCTTCTCCTTCTTTTGTTTTTGTTTTTTTTGTTTGTTTGTTTGTTTGTTTCTGAGACAAGGTTTTGTCTGTGTAGCCCTGGCTGTCCTGGAACTCACTCTGTAGACCAGGCTGACCTTAAACTCAGAGATCCTCCTGCCTCTGCTTCCCGAGTGCTGGAATTAAAGGCGTGCCCACCTTGCTCCCCTCCCCCATCTGTTTTGGCTGTTTTCATGTCCTGGCTTCCTTTAGCATTGTTAGCCTTAAAGCAACAAAATGTAGCTAACTCTTTGGGTGCCCAGCTGAGGTGCCGCTTTATTGCTTATGCTACTTGTTATGAAATATAAGCCTATTTGCTCCTGTGCCTGGGTGGGGTAAGGGTGGGTGGGGCAAAGAGTCTGTTGGAAATGAAAAGGTCTCTAGCCTGAGACACTGATAAATGGGGGTGTGGGGGGGATGTGTGCTAATCCTCTCACTTCCTCAAATCGTCTGGAACCTAGCAATGGTATAAACGAATGTGGCAGACTATAAATAACCAGAACTAAGAAAAGAGCTTTAAAATAAAAAAATAGCCGAGTGGAGGTGGTGTGCATCTTTAATCCCAGAGGCAACTGGATCTTTGTGAGTTCGATGCCACCCTGGTCTACAAGAATGAGTTCCAGGACACTCAGGGCTACACAGGAGAAACTCAGCCTCGATTCACCCAACCACTAAAACAAACAAACAACCCCCCCAAAACAAAACAAACAAAAAAAAACCAACAAAACAACCAAACTAGGTGGTGATAGTGTACCCTCATCCCCTTTTTAAATTATTTTTTGTGGGGGTGTTTTGTGTGCATGTGTGGCTGTGCCTCACATGCAGGCTGTGTCCTGGAGGCTAGGAGATGTTGAATCCCCTGGAACTGAAGTTACGGATGGTTGTGAAGCATCTTTGGGGTCTTCTGAATGAACAGGTCCATGCATCATAACTCAACCACTGCACCATCTCTCCAGCCCTGTGTCGCACGCCTTTAATCCCAGCACTCAGGAGGCAGAGGCAGGAGGATCTCTGGGTTTGACGCCAGCCTGGTCTACAGAGTGAGTTCCAGGACAGCCAGGGCTACACAGAGAAACTCTGTTTTGTACTTCTCAGACCCCACCAAAAAAAGATAAAAGTAATGTTTTGAAGGGAGAAAGGGTTTGTTTTAGTTCAAAGATCTTGGTATAGTCTATCACAAAAGGAATTGCAAGGAGCTGGTCACAGGTCAATCAGGAAGCAGAGAAAAAGGAACCTAAAGGAAATAATTACATAGACATTTTGTTGTTGTTGTTGTTGTTGTTGTTGTTGTTATTTTGAGACAGGCTGGCCTTGGATTTACTAAGTAGATGACTGTGGATCTGTCCCTCTCCCTTCTGAGGGCTATGATTAAAGGAATGTAGTCTTATGCTGGATCTTACAGGAACATTAAACACACAAAAAAAGTTTGTTTTAAATGTACTTATTTCGTTTTTATGTATTTGTGTGTTTTGCCTGCAAATGTGTACATGCCTGTAGCCTGTGGAGTCTGGAAGATGCTTCTGATTTCCCTGTAATTGCAGTTATTGATGATTATGAGCCACCACATGGGTGCTCGAAATCGAACCAGGGTCCTCTGCTAGAGGCCATTGTGGCCTATCCAGCCCCTCACACTTAGAAGAACATTTTTTAAAAAGTAGATTCCTGTAGGAAAGGCCTTGCTGCACAGTTTTTGATAATTAGGCCTGT
>JADRCD010105581.1:13096-46073 GCA_019843815.1 Montemys delectorum | reverse complement strand
TTTTTTTTTTTTAAATTTGCCTGTAGTTCTTTGTGTGTGGTTGAGCACCCCTGGGCTTTTCTCCACTTATATTAGCATGTTTATTATTGTTATCTTTGTGCAGATCATGTTTAGGCTATCATGTTTTGAGGCTTTATGACTGTAGCTTCTCAAATTTCTAAAAGGCACAATCTCACAGCCAACTTCCGATCCTCTGGTTCTTATGACCTCTTCCAGAATTCTTCTTAAACCTTAAATGCAAGGAGTGTTGTATAGATGAATCCCTTGGAACTGGGCTCCACAATTTTCCATTTTGATTTGTTGTGGTTTTCTGTAATGATCACTGTCTGTTCCAGAGAAATTTAAATGATAAAGCCTGAGATCTACACTTGTACATAAATATAAGAACCAGTATTTAGAATATAGTTAGGGATTATGCTGGCTTAGTAAAGTATAGCTATAGTTTCTTCACAAAGATCTGTGACTTCACTAGCCCTGAGTAGCTGGCTAGGTTTTTGTTACTAGCATGATTTTTCAGTTGTTCTTCAGTCCAGTTTGAGAGCTGTTGGTTGTTACTAGTTATGTGTGCCCGTACTATACTCTTAGGTTTACTCTGCCAGGTTAGTCATTGGTGTTGTTCATTGGTATTAGCAGGATAGGACTTTTGGTTACTTTCCTCCTCTAGCAGCTTGCATGATACATTCTGGTATCATAAAATATAGTCTTCACGGACAAAGATTTGAAATTAGTCCCAGATCAGGAGCCTCTGGACCCTGTGTCTGAAGTTAATAAATAGTATCTTCAGCAATAGGGACTTTCTTTCTTCTTTGTTGGTGGAGGGGACACCCAAGGACAGTAGCAATAGTCAGTAATATTTGAGGAATCTCTTGGACAACACTGATGAACAACTTGAAAGAGAGCTCCTCATGCCAGATGTTGAGGTTTTGGTTAGATAGTCTTTAGCTCTTTCAGGGAGCATTGTAAACACGGAAAGGGAAATTTAATTTCAACTTTACATATATATTTATATATCAACATACATATATTGTGTATGGTTTTAGGTAGAGAGTCAATAGTATGATTCCTAATGATGTCTCAGAAATTTTTTTTATTTTACCTTCCTTCTTGTAACTTCTGTATTTATCGCCCACCTCCCTAATTAGAGACATACATCCTTTTCCCCATTTCTCTTATTAGATCACCTGTACCCTGCTATTCCACTCTGTATGGCTTCCTAATTCCCTTACTCCAATAGTGGTCCTTTTTAAATTTCTTGGTTTGTGTTATAACTCCAGGATATTTATACATATCTGAAGATTTGAAACTAAGAGCCTCTGAGAACTGAGAATATGTGACACTTGTCTTTGTGAATCTGGGTTATCTTTTCTGGTTCCATATTGTTACTTATTTATTTGTTTGCTTGTTTGTTACAGCTATGTGGTGGTTTGAATATGTTTGGCTCAGGGAGTGGCACCATTATGAGATGTGGCCTTGTTGGAGGAAGTGTGTCACTGTGGGCATGGGCTTTAAAATCCTCATTCTAGCTGCCTAGAAGCCAGTCTTCTTCTAGCAGCCTTCAGATGAAGAAGTAGAACTCTCAGCTTCTCCTGCACCATGCCTGCTTGGACACTGCCATGCTCCCACATTTATGATAATGGACTGAACTTCTGAACCTGTAAGCTAGCCCCAGTTAAATGTTATACTTATAAAAGACGCCTTGGTAATGGTGTCTGTAAAATACCAGTAAAACCCTAAGACAAGCTGAATACTATGCCACAGTGTATATGTACCACATTTTCTTTATCTATTCATTGATTAAAGCACATTTATGTAGTTTCATTTCAATAAATTTGGATGAGCAAGTCACTCTGAAGAGCATACTGTGTCTGTTGGACATATGCCAAGAAATGGTATAGCTAGATCATATGAAAGATTTATTTTTAAATTTTTGAGACTCTTCACACTGTTTTGGAGGGAGGCTCTATCATTTTGCAACAATATAGTGAATGAGTCTCCTTTTCCTTCACATCCACTTAAGCACTTGTTTGTTGCTCTTCGCCATTCTGAATAAGGTAGGATGAAGCCATTAGGTTGTTTTGATTTGCACTTATCTAAAGATTAGGGATAATAAAAATTGACATATTTCTTAGTCACGTTTTCTTCTTCTGAGAACTGTTCAACTTCCAAGCCAACTGTTTAAAGGAGTCATTTGTTCTTATTTTTTTTTTTGAGTTCTTTATATATTCTACATATTACTCATCTCTTATATCTATAGCCAGCCAAGATTCTTTTCCATTCTGTGGGTATTGTTTTCACCTAGTGGATTTTTTTTTAGCTGTGCAGAAGATTTTTAGTTTTATGAATTCCTGATCACCAATTGTTGGTCTTAATTCTTGAGCAAATTGAGTCCTAACCAGGAAGCTCTTTCCAACATCTGTATCATGTCGGGTGTTGCTTGCATTTTTTCCAGCAGCTTCAGTGTTTTAGGATTCAACTTTAGGTCTTTTATTCATTTGAAATTAGTTTTTATGAAAGATAACATGCGATTCTAATTTCATCTGCTGCTTGTGGGCATCCAGCTTTCCTATCATCATTCATCTGATGTATGTTTTTGGCATCTTTGTCAAATATTAAATGGCAGAAGTAACATGTACTTGTGGTTTGATTTACAAATTTCTTCCACTGAGCTACATATCTGTTTTTGTGCCAGCACCATATAGTTTTTTTTATTACTGTGCAATGTAATATATCTTAAGATCTGGGATGGTAACTTCTCTAGCAGTGCTTTTCTTTGTTCAGTGTTGTTTTTGTTCTCTGGGGTCTTTTATGGTTCTGTATAAAATTTAGGGCAGTTTTTTCTTTATGTATAAAGAATGAGGGGGTATTTTGATTGACGTTGCATTGAATCTGCAAATAGCTTTTAATAACATTGTCCTTTTCACAATGTAAATCCGTGAGCATGGGATGGAATTTCATATTCCAGTGTATTCCTCCGAAATTTAAAGTTCTCATTGTTGAGGTCTTTCACTTCCTTGACTAGGTTTATCCTTAGATATTTTATTTCTTTGAAGTTATTGTCAATGGGACGGTCTATGATCACCTCTGTATGCTTGTTGGTGGTGTATAGAAAAGCTATTGATTTGTGCAAGTTGATTCTTCTACATTGCTGAGTTTCTCAAAATTTTCTGGTAGAACTTTGGCATATCATCTGCCAATAGGGATAAATTGACTTTTTTTATTGTATCCTTTTGCTCTTGCTCTATTACTCTAGCTAGGGCTTCAAGTGCAATATTAAAAAGCAGTGAGGATAGTGGATATCCCTACCTCAATCCTGACTTCAGTGGGATTGCTTCAAGCTTTTCTCCATTTATGGTGATGTTGTCTATGTGTTTCTCATTTGGTTTTATTCTGTTGAGGTGTGTTTCCTCTTGTCATACATGGTTTAGGACATTTATTATGAAGTCATGTTTGATTTGTCAGAGGCTTTTAATTCATCTATTGCAATGATCATGTGACTTCTGTCTCTAAGTCTAGTCTTGTGGTTTATTACATTTATTGACTAGTGTGCATTGAGTCATCCTCCATTTTAAAGATAAACCCAGGTTGGTTATGGTATACAATCTTTTTGATGCATGTCTGTTTTTGTTTGCAAGTGTTTGGAGTGTTTTTGAATCTATGCTCATTAGGGATATCGTTTTGTAGCTTTTTTCCTTTATTATTGTGTCTAATACCAAAACCAGGTATTGGTTTGGGTCTTAGAATGATACTGATGTCATATAAGAGGTTTGGTAGAGCTCTTTCTGTTTTTCGTTTTTTAAAAAATAGGAAAGACTAGCTACAGATCTTTGAACATCTGGTAGATTCTCCTATGAATCCATTTGCCCTTTGAGTTTGTAAATTTGAAAGGCTTTTTTTAAAATTACTATTTCAACTTTCTCACTTTTATATGGTTTGTTTGTGTTCTTTAGTTCTTATTTTTTCCTTTGGCGGGTTGACTTAATACAGAAATTCATTTTTTGTGTATGTGCATATATACACGTGTGTGTGTGTGTGTGTGTGTGTGTGTGTGTGTGTGTATGTGTATGTTTGCGCGTGTTCATGGAGCACAAATCTATTAAATATTTCCTTATAAAATTCTAACTTTTTGTGTCTACTGTAATGTTCCCCTATTCATTTTTAATTGTGTTAATTTGGGTGTTCTCTTTCTTTCTTTTGGTTAGTTGAACCAAGTGTCTGTCAATTTTGTTTATCCTCCTGAAGAACCAGTTCTCTGATTTGTAGTCCATGGTGTTTTCTTCATTTGCTTCTATTTTATTGATTTCTACTATGATTTTTATTAATTCCCTGTGTTGACTTGGTTTGGATTTGTTTTGCCTTTAGTTTTCCAAATCTTTGAGTTGCATCACTAATTTTTTGTTTGTTTGTTTTGTTGTTATCATTACTTAATGTGGGCACCTAGAACTGTATGTTTTTCTCACAGGATGACTTTCAGTGTATCCCACACGTTTTGTTTTGTTGTGTTTTCATTTAATCTCAGGAAATTAATTCAGGAAATTTTGTTTGTTTCTTTATTTCTTTCTTGACTTATTCATCATTCAGTAATGAGCTGTTTCATCCCATGAGTTTATACTTCCTAGAGATTTGCTTGCTGTCTATTTTAAGCTCTATTGCATTCTGGTCAGATCAGATACATAGTGCTGTTGGCTGTGTGTTTCTCATATGTAGTTTTTATTATTTAGTTAATTTATCATTTTTCCCTTTCAAGATGTGTCTGTTTCAGAGAAACATGTGTTGCTGAGGAGTAAGTGTTTTATTTAGTGTTTTGGTGAAATACATTGTGGATATCTGTTCAGTCTATTTGGTGAACAATGTCATTTAATTCTGATATTTTTGTTTATTTTTTGATTGACCCATCATATCTAGCCTGGGTCTCACATAAGTTGCCTGACTTAGTATACCCTCTCCTGCCTGTACTGCAATCAATTTCTAGACTTCTGTCAGGCACCATGCTGCCAGTCTCTGATCTACCGCCCTCCCCCCATATCACACCCAAAGTTTTCATTCAGTGAGATCCTATACATCCTGCTTTCGAGTGTAGATGTGTCTGTGTTTGTGTGTGTGTGTTGTACAATGAGACTTCCAAACTAAGATGTCAGTCATCAATGTGTGCATAGCTGTCAGGTGATAAAATCAGCAAACTGATTTCTGAAAAAAATATGCATAGTTGCTTATGGTAACATACTATCTTTATTATTTTTATTTATCTGCCTTTCTCTCTATATATTTTATTTTTATTTATTTTATTTTTATTTTTACTCTTTTAAAAAACAGGCTTTTTCTGTGTAGCCCTGGTTGTCCTGGAAGTTGCTTTGTACCCTCAAACTGAGAGATCTACCTGCTTCTGCCTCCTGAGTGCTGAGATTAAAGGCATGAGACATCACCTCCTAGCTCTCTTTATTTTTTTTTAAAAGAAAGAAGCAGGAGTTTATACACACACAGAATGTAACATCATAAATTTCACTCTAAACTTTTTTCTTTTTATTTAAACATCTCTCTTCTCATACAGAGAGAAAGCTAGCTCTACATGTGTCACTTGTGCAACCCTGCTCTGCACAGACAGCCATTTTAGGATTACTGAGAGACAGAGAAACTCTGCATATCACATACTCTTTGTCTAACCATAGCATACATGGGGAGATTGGTGTCTTCAGGGTCGAATGGCTGCAAACTAATTGGCTGTACCTAGTGATAGCATTGCTTTAGTTTTCTCCCATCAATTGGTTCCTCCCTTCCCTGCTTACCTTAGTGAAGTTATAGGATTTGTTACGCTCTTAGAGTCACTCATCATGATCTGTGCTGAGTTTATATCATAGTTGACATTTTAAAAAAACATACTCATAGAGACAGAAATTCAGTATGACACACAGGTCTTACATTTGACAACTGTAAAGTCATGTGTATAGCATCATAGTTCCGCATGTAACAGTTCCAGGACTCCTCAATTTACCTTCTGCTGCTCCTTCGTGCTCACTCCAATTCCTATTTTTACTGCTGGAAATCATTGCACGTTCAGTTCTCACTTTTGTATTCTGTGTATCGATAGTGGTAAGTAGACACCAAGTGAATGTTTGTTGAATAATCTATTTGCTAACAGTTAATATTTAATTAGGACTAAAAAATCAAGTAAACAAATGTGTCAATGAGCAGACATGGATGACAAATGCAATGTGAATTAGCATTTTCATTTGAAGTTGTCAGTTAAGCATTGCTGTTCACAAATCATATCCTAATAGTGCATTAAAATATTAAGTATTTATTTATTATAGCAGTCAATCAGGTAGCTTTTGAGATCGAGGACAGGTCTCGGTGACTTTAGACTTGTTCATGTGCTGGTGGTCAGCTGGCTTGTGATCTGGAGCTTGTAGGATCTAGGATGGCTTGACTCATTTGGTCATGCTAGGATGAACGTTTAGACTCATAAATGGTCAGCATCATTGCTTCTGTATTCTAATTGAGGAATCAACTCAGATTCAAGAGGCAACAGCAAGGCAGGTGAGGTGGCACACACCTGGCCCCTGGAGGTGAGGTGAGAGGGCTGAGAGGATCACTGAAATCTTAAGGCCTGTCTGGGCTCTGTGATGATTTCCAAGTCAGCCACCTTGCATAGCAATGCCCTGCCTGAAACAAAACAAAGTACAAGAAAAATCTGTGATAAGAGGATTTTCAGTGTCAAATTGCAAAGAACATGGGTAGACCAACGTACTACAGAGGGGATATAGATATACTCGGGTTTTCTGTAAGTGTCTTTAATGTAAATGGCAAAACGACTCTCCCCTATGCTGTTAATGACCTTGGGTATTTATTTTTCTGACCTTCTTCCCCTCATTCAAGTATAACTTTAAAAAATTTTATTCAGAAAAGCTGATCAGACTGTTGGGGTGGGTGATAGTGGTGATAGCTGTGGCGACAGCAGCAGCAGCAGTGGTGGTGGCAGAGGCTGCTGCATACTCCTTTAATCCCAGCACCCAGGAGGCAGATCTCTGTGAGTTGAAGGATAGTCTGGTTTACAGAGTTCCAGGGGAGCCACTGCTACACATAGAAACTGTGTCTATAATTAATTAATTAGTTAATTAATTAATTAACTGTGGTGTGTGGGTACCATTCAGCTACAGAGTGTTTTTCTGACATGTGAATCTACAGATTCTATCCTGGCACCAAAATAAAATAAAGTATTGGCTCTTAAGAGGGCTTCAGGAACATTAAGTCAAGAATTCCCATTTGTTATCCCTCTTTGCCAAGCCACTACTTATGTTCCTTCGGTTGAACTCAAACGTTTTGAACCTAAATTTCTAAACTCATTGGAGGGAAGGAGAGAGAGAGGAGGGGGGAAGAGAGACAGGCAGAGAGAGAGAGAGAGAGAGAGAGAGAGAGAGAGAGAGAGAGAGAGAATAAATGGTTACTGAGCAGTCACAAGTGATAAAATGAAACATATTAGAAAACCGGGATTCTAAAATGAACCTAAGTGCTGTGGATGCAAAAGCTTCTCCTTACATTCTGATCCTTTCGATGCTTACTCCTTTCTTAGTCCCAAGTACATGGACACAGTAACTTCTGAAGATTAAACTACAGGCATGATATTGTTTCTAGTATTGAGTTCGTTCATTGCAGTTATGTCAGCCCAATTCAGATTTTTTCATAACTCACCTTCATGGTCCTCACACCCAGTGGCAGCTTTTGATTCTCATGCAGTCAGTTTTGCTTTAATAGTTATCATAAAAATTGAGCACTGACAGAGAATGTACCTGACCACCTATCTGGGATACTTGAAAAGGAATGTTTGAATTGATGTTCCAAAGTCTGATTTTTGCTTCAACATTTTTTTGTTGATTTAAGCAAATGGCTGGGTACAGATGTTTCAAAGTTCTTAGACAGCTTTGTGAAAATTCAGCACATCTTATGTAAAAATGTGTTGGAAAAGGGAAATGACTCCCACAGTCTAAATAGGTGTACCAGGCAACACATTTAATGAAGTTACTAAATTCTGATTGTGCAGCATAAGACTCTAGTGGTGTGGGAAAAAGCAAGACTGACAATAAAGATGTGATTTGCAACAATTGCAGTATGTATGTATCACTCTCTTTAGGGAACAATGAATTATTCTAATAAATCTTGCATCTATCACACAGAAAGAAAACTTTAACTACATTTAATGGTGTTAGTTTAGAGGCAAATGATATTAAAATGGCTGAGCATTTGGGAATAAAAACAAAAATATCTTACACTAAAGAACTTTCAGACATTTGCTAAAAACGTAATTCTTATGATAAAACCACTCAGGAATTACACCTTTAGGGAAAGAATGTGGAAAGCGATTGAGGTAATATGGTAGCTAACTGTACTGGGGTAATAGTTTTTATTTGTTTGTTTGTTCGCTTTTTGTTTTTTGTTTTTATCTCATTTGGGTTCAAGGGATTAGCTGGAGGTCCTCTGAGAAGCTGTTATTTGGAATTTAAGATCATGAGACTCATGATCTTAAATTCCTGTTTATCATATACCACAACTGATCTGTAAGGTTAGCTCCAATTAAATTGACATATTAGACATACTGCAAAGCGTTCTAAACAAATAATAAAATCTATATATATTACATCATCATAAAAGACATTTCACCATTTTCATTGTCCCATTATTGTGGAGATAAAGTCAGAAACATGGAACAAAAATCAAACAAACATGGCAAGTGCATGCTTATGAGTTGTTCTCATAAATGGAGGTCAATACATAGTCAATAGCACCATTATAAGAATTTTAAAAATGAAACTAGACATGATGCATGTGGGACTATATATCTTAGAATCAAGCTAAATACATGACAATTTTCTTGACTCAATCATTCATCTATACAAAAGCAGTTTGAGAAGCCCATTTCTACACAGTTATTAAGTGATATTTCTGAAGGTGTTGGTAGTATTTTGTGATTAATAAAAGTGAAAAAGTGGGACTGGTGAAATGTATCAGAGATTGAGAGCGCTTACTGTTCTCTCTGAAGATCCACCTTTGGTTCCTAGCACTTGTAGGATGTCTCACAACCATCTTTAAATCCAGGCCAGGGAATACGATGTCCTCCTATGTCATCTATGGGCTCCTGAATACATGTGATACATGTAAACTCACACAGCACACACATATGTACAAAAATAAGAAATAAATAAGTAAACCCTTTAAGAAGTTTACAAATTCTGTGATTATAAATTTTATTTATGTTTATCATATTTTCATTTATTAGATTGCTCAAATGCTCAATTTATCTCTTTGGAGGCTGCTTAGGAACACAAACATAACTTTACTGAGATGTCATATCTTCCTAAGAAGAACATTTTAATATAAAACTCTAGGATAAATGAAATATTGGAGGAAATTGTGGAAGACAGCATACTACTGACTCTCTCTGTATGTCTGTCCTCACTAAGCTTGTTCCAGTGCTCCAGACCTTATCTCCTGCCTCAGTGATGACAGAGGTCTCAGCCTCTGTAGTCCTTTTCTTTGGATGAAGAAGTCAGACCCTCTTCAAAACATCTCATGAGAATGGCTCATGTAGCACAGAGGGATCTGGGCTGCCTGACGATGATAGGAAATGTGAATCACATTGGTCAGCTTCATTTAGTATCCCAGGAGGTGATGGATAAAGAAGGGACCTAGAACATACTGTCCCCTTCCTAGATGTATCTAGGTGTCTGTAGCTTGACCCACATATTCAGCTGTGCCAGCGGTACAAAGTGATTCTGGTGTAGAACAGATCTCATGTCTATTACATTCTAATAGAACATTTGTTAGGTCAGAACATAGCATTTAGCATTCTTTGCATGCTCCTCATTTCATGCAGTCTGGGAGAACTGGCCTTATGTACTGACATCTACTCTCTTCATTACTGTAACCAGATATGCCAACTAGGAACTCATTCCTTAGGATACTAAATGATAAACCAGGGCATACATTTTACAATTAATACAAATTTATATGAACATTATGTAGCTTAACTATGTGCAAAATCAGTCTGGGCAAACAGAAGAAAATCCTAGAAAACATCTTGGTTCATTTAGGATCCCTGCTTCCCTTAATTTAGTATTTCTGATTCTTCTTTAAAAGTTTGTTGCCTTTTCCCCTACACAAATAAAAATTAATCACTTTATTGAATTTACTCATGGTTTTTACATCTTCTTAGATGATTTGAGTATGAAAACTTGTGGTTTAATTGTATTTTTTTTTATTGTGTAGTATTGCATGCACTATGGTATGGAACAGAGTTGGCACATTACATTCTGTAGGTCAAATGTGCTCACACCTGTTTTTGTCAATTAAGTTTGACTGGAGCACAGTCATGCCTATTTATTTATATGGTGTCTGAGGCTACATTCATGCCACAATGGCTGGGCTGAGTAGTTGTGACAGAGACCATCTGGCCAGTAAAGCTGAAAATATTTACTATCTTGCCCTTTGTAAAAAACCTTAGTGGCTACTGGAGCAGCAGCAGAATTGCTCTCCTATGGTTTATAAATAACATACATGTACACATGTCTGTCTTTCAAAGTATCTGTCAAGAAGTCTCTTGAAATAAGCTTCTTTTTATCAAAATTTTACTAAGCTTTGTTTTTTTAATTTCTACTAATTTGTAGTATCTAATTTTAAGTAACTTCAGCAAATATTTAGAGTGGTCTCTTGGTAAATGTAGTTAAGTTAAACATAAAGCTAAAGGGACAGTGGAGTAAAACAAAAATAAATACTTTCTAGGTATGAAAATGACATAGTTTAGTTGAGAGAATATTCATGCTTTGATGTTATCATTTAGCTTTGTAAAACCATATCACCTATGTGGCTTGTGCTAATGGAAGTGGTATAAATAGGGAAACAAGCTCTTTTACCTACACACAGGAACTTTTGTGTGGATACTGCAGGTGACTGTAAGGTCCCTGAGCACTCTGGCCTATTTATTGTCTACATATAATTTTCACAGTGACATTACACGGTTGTGTCCCATTAGGATGAAGGTCCTACTGTTAGCACATTGATCCCACTGGGATTTCAAATATGAAGCACTTTATCAGCTCCCAGAACTGCAAAAATATATTTCTGCTGTTTACAAATGTCATTGTACAAGGCATGTTGTTAGAGTAGTCAGAATAGTCTGAGAAACTTGTTCTAGCCAATCTTTGGATGAGAGAATTCTTGTTTCTCTTAAGGAAATGATTCACCAAATACATAGCAAGATTCAAAATATTTTGCCGCCGGGCAGTGGTGGCGCACGCCTTTAATCCCAGCACTTGGGAGGCAGAGGCAGGCAGATTTCTGAGTTCAAGGCCAGCCTGGTCTACAGAGTGAGTTCCAGGACAGCCAGAGCTATACAGAGAAACCCTGTCTCGAAAAAACAAAAACAAAACAAAAACAAAATAAAAAAAAAAAACAACAAAAAAAAAACCAAACAAAAAAACAAACAAAAAATATTTTGCATGAAATAAACCAATAAGCAAACCAACAAAAATCAAAAACTGTATTGATACATGCACAAGCAAAGAAAAATTTTGATAATTATTTCCCTGTGTCTTAGTTTTTTCCATCTGCCACTTAACAAGGTTAAGCAAGAGAGGGAAAATAGGCAGAAAAAATCTGGAAGTATTGAGATGATTACTGCCTGTTTCTGTTACCGAGAAATTTTTGAGTATTTTTTGTACTTTGAAGTGCAGTTGGCCAGGTGTGGTGGCTTACATTTTTAATCCTAGCCCTTGGGAGGCAGAGGCAGGTAGATCTCCAAGAATATGAGACCAGTCTTCTCTACATAGTGAACTCCAGGTTGATCAGGGTTGTGTAGAAACATCATGTCCCAAAACACCAAAAAATTTCAGTTAATACAGAAGGATATAACACATATAACTAATAATAATTTTATATACATATAAATTAATAAATATAAGTTATCTGGCTGTGGTGGATTGTAGGATCATGAAAGGTAGCCTGGTTTCTGGTTGAGCTAAGGTTTGAAACCCCAGTTACTCTGCAGGGGATAACCCTGCAAGGATTGTCGGCGTCTTGCCGCACTCCTGGATACCAGGCCCCTGACACAAGGCCACAGCTCTCCATAGGTTCCTGGCTATCAGTCACATAAGGGAACGCCCCAAGGCCTTACACAGGTAGAAGATGTGATCACAGGTCAGTAGCCTCAAGACAGATCTCCATTTTCATGAGGTACCTACAAGCCTGGAGGCTTAGCCAATAAACTCCCCTTCCCAGACACTCCTCCCTGCGAAATTATTTAACCTTAGGCCCTCCCTGAGAAAGTGGGTTATGTTTTTACTCATCGCCACTCTCTGCCATGACAATAAATATCTTAAAACCATGGACTGTCTCTTTTCATGGGGATGTGCCATGGGGAGCAACTGAAGAGCAGGTCTTTGCCTAAAGAGCCATCCATCAAGCCTCCTGTAGGAGGCATCTCAGAGCTCGCAGCTGGTGTGGGGTAAGTACAGCAGAAATGGAGGCTCACAGCCATCCATTGGACTGAGCACATGATCCCCAATGAAGGAGCTAAAGAAAGGACCCAAGGAGCTGAAGGGGTTTGTAGCCCCATAGGAGGAACAACAATATGAACTAGCCAGTACCCCAAAGCTCCCAGGGACTAAACCACCAACCAAAGAGTATACATGGTGGGACTCATGGCTCCAGCTGCATATGTAGCAGAGGATGGCCTAGTTGTCTGTAAATGGGAGGAGAAGCCCTTGGAACTGTGAAGACTCTATGTCCCAGTGCAGGGAAATTCTAGGGCCAGGAAGCAGGAGAGGGTGGGTTGGTGAGCAGGGGGAGGGGGAGGAAATATTTTTTTTTCTGGAGGGGAAACCAGGTAAGGGGATAACATTTGAAATATAAATAAAGAAAATATCTAATAAAAAAAAAAACTCCCTTATCCCGCCTCCAGGAGTGGTCCAAGCTGTGAGCTGATGTGCAGGACACTATATCCCGTCAACTAGCCCCACAGTGGTACACATCTATGATCATAGTACTTGTGAGGTAGAGGCAGGAGGATCAAGAATTCATGGTCACCCTCATCTACACGAGACCCAGTTTCAAAACACCAATCACAATACCCAACAATCCTTAGAAATACAATTATTTAACAAACATCTGTATAGTGCAGGACATATTAAAATTGATGGTTTAGTGAGTAGGGGTACCTTTTGCCATGCCTAATGATCTGAGTTTAATTCCTAGAAACTGCATAGTGGAGGATGAAAACTAATTCTCCAAAGTTGTCTCCTGATTTTTATAGTCTATATACATGCTCAGACAAATAAAGGATAAAAATATTACTGACAGGGTATTAAGTAATAATTGGAGGCTCTAAATATTTGGGAGGCTGATTCAGAAATATTTACAAGTTCAAAATCACTCTGAGATACATAAGGAAACATTATCAGAAATCAAAATGGAGTTTGATTCTTAAGATTGCAAGTTTGAGGTCTGTCTTTGCTACATAGAAAGACACATTCTCAGAATCAACACCAATAAAACAGACAAAAACGGAAGATTATTACTCCAGTAATCAGTAGAAATAAATATACTTTAGATAATATTTCTTTAATTTCTAGAAATTTTGAACAAATAATGATTACTTTCTTTTTTTATTAGATATTTTCTTGATTTACATGTCAGATGATATCTCCTTTCCCAGTTTCCCCTCCAAAAAAATAAAATAAATAAATAAAACAAAAACAAAACAAAAACAAACCCCTGTTCCCTCCCCCTGCTCACCACCTCACCCTCTCCTGCTTACTGGCCCTGGCATTCCCCTACACTGGGGCATAGAATCTTCACAGGGCCAAGGGCCTCTCTTCCCATTGATGACCGACTTGGCCATTCTCTGCTATACATATGCTACTGGGGCCATTAGTCCCACCATGTGTACTCTTTGGTTGGTGGTTTAGTCCCTGGGAGCTCTGAGTGTACTAGTTAGTTCATATTATTGTTTGTCCTAAAGGACTGCAAACCCTTCAGCTCCTTCATTGAGGACCCTGTACTCAGTCCAATGGATGGCTGTGAGTTTCTACTTCTGTATTAGTAGGGTACTGTCAGAGCCTCTCAAGAGAGGCTATATTAGGCTCCCGTCAGCCAGCACTTGCTGGCATCCACAATAGTGTCTGGATTTGATGATTCAATATGGGAAGGATTCTCAGGTGGAACAGTCTCTGGATTGTCCTTCCTTCAGTCTCTACATGGTATGCAATCTCTGATAAGTGGATAGTAGCCCAGAAGATCAGAATACACAAAGTACAATCCACAAACCACAAGAAACTCAAGAAGAATGAAGACCAAAATGTGGACACTTCATTCTTTCTTAAAAGGGGGAACAAAATACCCATGGAAGGAGTTGCAGAGACTTACTGTGGAGTAGTGATTACTTTCTTTGCATCCTTTTCATGGGTAACTTTTATAATCATTTGCAGTATCGTCAGAACACTAATACCATACTACCTTTCTTATTAAACAAATGATCTCAGGTAAGAGGTGACTCATGGTCATTATTTTGCATTTCATGGTAATAACTTCTACTTTGTCTGCCTTTCTGGTATTAATGAAAGACAAAATTTTATTCATTTATAGTTATTACCTGCCTTAGATATCCTATGACATGGAACACGCATGAACAGTCATGATATGAAATGCTCATGAACATCCATGTTCTGAGCAGCTAGCATAGAAGACTTTCTAACATCTTGGTTCTCTCCTTGTAGGGTAAAGTTCCCTGGGGATCCATCCCATATACAGTTTCCAAACTCAGACACTATTGTGGATGTCAAGAAGTGCTTGCTGACAGGAGGCCGATATAGCTGTCTCCTGAGAGGCTCTGCTAGAGCCTAACAAGTAGAGAGGCTGATGCTTGCAGCCAACCATTGGACTGAGCACAGGGTCCCCAATGGAGGAGTTAGAGAAAGGACTGAAGGAGCTGAAGAGTTTTGAGACTCCATAGGAAGAACAACAGTATCAACCAACCAGACCCTGCAGAACTACCAGGAACTAAACTACCAACCAAAGAGTATACCTGGAGGGATCCATGGCTCTAGCCTCATACATAGCAGAGGATGGCCTTGTTAGGCGTCAATGGGAGGAGAGGCCCTTGGTTCTGTGAAGTTTCAATGGCCCAATGAAGGGGAATGCCAGTGAAGGGGGGCAGAAGTGGGTGGGTGGGTGGGTCGGGAAACATCCTTATAGAAGCAGGGTGAGAGGAGATGGGATAGGGGGTTTGTGGAGGGGAAACTGGGAAAGGGGATAACATTTGAAATGTAAATAAAGAAAATATCCAATAAAAAAGGAAAAATGATAAAATATATACAGAAATAATAACAACAATGAAAAGATAAAGTTCAAGACATCAGTTTCCAGAATAAGCCAAGCATTGAATTATTAAAAAGTATCATAAGTCAGCAGGACTACATCCAATTTTAGGATGTAGTCCTCCATTTTTGTCCTGAGTTCAAAGGATGCATGCCTCTGTTCACTGCTCACACTCTTCCCTATTTCCACTACTGTGTGTGTTGACTGAGCTTCCTTAGCTGACCATGGATCACTGTTATGACTTCCTTTTACATTTTTCCTTCATTCTTTTGACATCTAATCATTAATGATTACATAGGCATTATCTCAAGCCTAGCCATTTCTCCTATACCAAGGGAATGGTTATGAGTTCAGTTTTCAAAATATTTTCTTGCAGAATAACGATACACAAAGCCTGGAGAAAGGATGTTGAGAATTTCTTAACTAGAACAAGAAGTACAAATGCAAAACTTAGAAGTTCTTTCAAATTAAAGGAGAAGAGTAGATATAATCTTAACATATTTATAAGAAGTACTTGAGACATCCTGGCACCTGGTGTCTTCTTCTTGAAGTTGTCTTCTGCTAGACTGGTGGTAGCTGAGGAATAGCGAAGAACCAAGATTTCAACATGCTGTTCCAAGAAAGTTAGAAGAAAGATAACAAAAGCAAATTTCTTTAAGTATTTAATGGGCTAATTTTCTTTAGGGATTTGTGTTTCCTATCCATACCACAAAAGCTTCTCTGAGTGGGAAATGGAGAGACATGGTAGTAATTTTAGTTGTCATGTACAATTCTTTGCTTAGAGAATTGTGAGACATCTGAACAACAAGGTGAACATGCATGATAGGAAAAGAGATAAACTGAGGGATGAGAACTGGATGCAGTGAATATTGCTGCTCACCTTCACATGTACTAACCAAACAATTTTAAAAAATAATAACTGTGTTTCTTACTCACCCTTTACTCATCTTTCAAAGAAAAGTGAAAATTCCTTGTTTTAAATATGTGCATTAATTTCATAGGCTCCCAATGTTTTCTTATTTACATTCATTTTCATACACAAATATTTAATGTTTACTAAATGTCAAAATATTGTTATGAACACTTGATAGGTATACATTTACCTAATCTCATAACCCTACAGAGCAGAGCAGATCTGATTGTTACATACATTTTACAAATAAGTAAACAGGAAAGAAAAGGCACAATGACTTGGTGAAATGAGGCTTGGTCTCTTCTGTTTATATTTTAAGGGCATCATTGTTTTTAAATGTATACCTTAATGACAAATTAGCTGAAAGTATCATTTTAGAGGATGAAAACAAAGGGCAAAATAGACCTTTTTTTTTTATTGCAGACAAGTAAAACATAATTGACATCTATTTAAAGGTAAGGCTGAGCTCATAGACAAGCAACCAGTGGATATGTGTACTCATGGGGTTAAGAATGGATGACAGATAGATTTGTGACTGTTGATATCACCAACATGATAATGTAAGGGCTCAATTTCCAATGCTCAAATGAAGGCATTTTAGGATTTGGACCTGTCTAAGGAGGTATATTGAAAGTTATACCCCCCTTCCTGTCTGGGCTGGTGCCCTGAGCAGACCTTGGGTGCAAACTCCACAGTCAGTCCTACCATGCCCAGGGAAAGCTACACTCTCAGGTACTCTACCACACCCAGGATCATAGGATCAGAAGTGAGGAGGACACAACATCTGTCCCAACACTGGGAGCAACTGAGACCAGCAGGAACCAGGCATCCATAAACTCTGCCAGAACAGTGGCACAGGTTCCTTCCTGTCTGGGCTGGTGCCCTGACCAGACCTTGGGTGCAAACTCCACAGACAGTCCCACAACACCCAAAGGAAGCTCCAATCCCAGATGCTCTAACACACCCAGGATCATAGGATCCCAGGAGCTTGGTCACACCAGGATCTTAGGGTCCCAAAGACAACTTGACTCCCAGGAGCTTTGACACACACAGAATCTCAGGATCCCAGGATCCCAGAATCACAGGATCCCAGAGACAGCTTGACTCTGAGGAGGTCTGACACAACCAGGATCACAAGAAGGACCAGCTCCAGTCAGATATAGCTAAGGCAGGTACCACAAAAGATAACCAGATGATGGGAGGCAAGCATAAGAACATAATCAACAGAAACCAAGGTTACTTGGCATCATCAGAACCCAATTCTCCCACCATAGCAAGTCCTGGATATACCATCACACCAGAAAAGCAAGATTCAGATCTAAAATAACTTCTCATGATGATGATAGAGGACTTTAAGACAGACATAAATAATTAACTTAAAGAAATATAGGCGAACACAGGTAAACAGGTAGAAGGTCTTAAAGAGGAAAAACAGTCAAACAGAAGAAGGAAACGAATAAAACCATCCAGGATCTAAAAATAGAAATAGAAACAATAAAGAAATCACAGAGGGAGACAACCCTGGAGCTAGAAAACGTAGGAAAGACACCAGGAGCCATAGATGCAAGCATCACCAACAGAATACAAGAGATAGAAGAGAGAATCTGAGGGGCAGAAGACACCATAGAAAACATTGACACAACAGTCAAAGAAAATGCAAAAAGCAAAAAGCTACTAACCCAAAACACCCAGGAAATCCAGGATGGAATGAGAAGACAAAACCTAAGGATAATAGGTATAGAAGAGAGTGAAGATTCCCAACATAATGGGCCAGCAAATATCTTCAACAAAATTATAGAAGAAAACTTCCCTAACCTAAAGAAAGAGATGCCCATGAACATACAAGAAGCCTACAGAACTCCAAATAGACTGGACCAGAAAAGAAATTCCTCCTGTCACATATTAATCAAAACACCAAATTCACTAAGCAAAAACAAACAAAAGCAGTAAAGGGAAAAAAATCAATTAATATATAAAGCCAGACCTATCAAAATTACACCAGACTTCTCACCAGAGACTATGAAAGCTAGAAGATCCTGGGCAGATGTCATACAGACCCTAAGAGAACACAAATGCCAGCCCAGGCTACTATATCCAGCAAAACTCTCAATTACCATAGATGGAGAAAAGAAGATATTCCATGACAAAACAAAATTTACACAATATCTTTCCACAAATCCAGCCCTACAAAGGATAATAGATGGAAGTCGTCAACACAAGGAGGGAAACTACAACATAGAAAAAGCAAGAAAGTGATCTTTCAACATACCCACACGAACATAATTCCACCTCTACTAACAAAACCAACAGGAAGTAACAATTGCTTTTCCTTAATATGTCTTAATATGTAAACTAATATTACCAACATATCCTAAACAATTGAAATTCAAAAATATGAGGAATTAGAAATTTGTTGGCTCTCATTCAGTGGTCTCTCCAATTTGGTAATTGGAGAAATAGGTCCAATATTTTACAATCCATACACACTTTCTGCTTCTTTGTATATGACAGTGTCTTGCTGTGTACCACATAATGGTCTTGAAATCATGCTTCTCCTATCTCAGCCTGTCTATTAGTAAGATTGTTTATGTAATGTTCTTATACTATACTATGGTTTTCAGAACAGCTTACATATTTCAAAATTATTTATACAGCCAAAAGAAATGTAGATAATTATCTTGGGAGGTGACTTGTAAGATAACAACAAAGGGTGAGACTGAATGTTTTGCTTGATATTTATAATTATTGTATCCATTTTGAAGAAGAGGAACTTATAAGTTACTATTTTTCTGATACGAATGTTTTTCAAAATTATCACAGTCAATGAACAGGAATCTTACCTTCAACTAATGTCTGTGCCACCCTCCAAGCAGAACCATTGTTCATTGAAACAGTTAATGAATGACTTCATGGATAGATTATCTTAATACACACACCATTTCTTAATTGAATGTAACCTGTTCCCTGTGGGCTGTGAATGATGACAATCACTCAAATCAAATAGCTTTGACCATAGCAAACAGTCATGCCTACAATTCATTCCTTGGTGCAGCAGAACTGTCAACTCTTAGCTATTATGGAGGTAAAATCCTTTGTTGATATGAGGGTCATTGAAGTACAGCCTTATTACAATGAACTGCAATGTTTAAAATTGTTCTTGTTTTGGGTTTGTACAACAGTAAGAGCCAAGATTTTAAAAGCTCTACTAAAAACAAAACAAAACAAAACAAAACAAACAGAAAGACTTTATCTAAATATTTATATACATTTAATAACATGTCCACAATTTTTATGATTGGTATAAAAATATATATTGTGTTGAATATAATAAAAAAGTAGACATTAATATTAAAAGAAAACACCATGGCAAAAAAGAGAAAGTTATGTCTTTATATAATGTTAGGATTCTTGATGTTGAAAGTAGGAATAAAAAAGATTAGTCATTTTCTTTTGTTTGGTCCTGCTTCCCTTAGCATGTGTAATTATGACCAGTGGTTCAAAGAAATATGAAAAGCTAAACTCCCAAATAGGAAATTACCAAGTAGCTAGTGATATTGTTTGAAGTGACACCTAACTGAAGAAAATGAACTTTGATTAGAGGATATTGCATTTACTTCACTGTAATCCCCAAGGTTAAAGTTTTGCTGAAGAGATGCTCATGATGCACATAAAAGTAACCAATTATATTACTTATTTTTTGATTGCTGGATAAGAACACCACAGCCAAGGCAGTTTATAGAAGAATGAATTATATGAAATTAAATGAATTAAATACAGTTCCAAAAGGATAAGAATACATTGTGTGGGAGTTCACATCTTGAACCAGAAAGTATGAAGCAGAAAGAGCAAACTGCAAACCTTAAGTCTTTCAACTCTTAAAGCTTGCTCCCAGTGAGAAGCTTCTTCTAGAAAGCCCATATAGAAGGGACCTGTGTACTGCAAGGTTCTCCCCTCTGGACCCTGTATTATGTATGAACTACACGCAAGCACCAATTACCAAGCACAGATAAGTACAAAGTGATCCTTTATTAAAACAAGGCAGAGATAAGGTGGCAGAATCTCAATAGGGCAGAAACAACAGCAAAGAGCTTTGTATGTGTTCATTTCAAGAGGGAAAAGGGGAAGGTCTGTGATAGAATAAGCTAGGATGGTTGATAAATTCTGATTGGGTTTGTTAATTAGGTTAGTCAAAATAATGAATTTTAATGGCTGGATTATGATGTTTTGATAGTTGGACCTTGGTGATTAGTCTCAGGAATGAGTCAGGCATAATAAAGTGTCCAAATAAGGGACCAGCCTTGGTGGCTAGCTTTAGGAATGTAATCGAAGGGTTTATAGGAGAGGGAAGGGAAAGGGAATACCTGCTAGTGCCATGCTCTCCATGGCTTGTGTTTTCATTTTCAGGGCTGCAAGAGCCCTTCACATTTCCCTCAAATCTTCCCAAACAGAACCACCAAATGGGACCACATGGAGCCTATTGGGGCATTTCATTAAAACTCCATAACACTTTATGCCCAAAGAGAGAAACAGGCAAAACTAACAGGTTGTGAGTATATCCTAAGAATTCGTTAGAATAGTTAGACACTAGAAAATATGTTCATGAACAACAGAATATGAAACAAGGAATCAAGGGTAAAGTCATAATAAAGCGCAATTGAAAGATAATAAAATACATTTTGTAGAAATTAGAAAGTAATTGAAATTTAAAAACTTGTTAAAAGTATTAAATAATAGATCATATCTAGTTAAGGATAACAGATAGAGTACATGACAGGCTGAGGAAATGAACCCAGAGAGCAGCCAAGAGAGGAACACAACTGGAAGTAATATTTTTAAAAAATTAAGAGGAAAAGAATGAGCAGATGCAGTCTGTGGCTAATGGCACTTCCAGAAGGCGTAGAGATAATGGAATATACTTCCAGTGTCACAGTGAATCCCAACAGTGATAAGTAAAAATGACATACTGTGTAGTTAGCTCACGGTAGCTGTACAAGACATGAACTACCAAGTTGGAAATCTTTTTTTTTTAAAACTTTTATTGCATTATGATGAGAAAAGTTACATGATTTCAATTTATCTGAATTTGTTAATATTGAAAAAACATATTTTAAGTAAATAGAATTAAATCACATTCTGTTTCTCTTTTGTACCCCAACTCCTCCTAGAGACACCCCTTCAATACCTACAATATCTTTTTTGTCATATTCCTTAAAATTTATAAAATATTATAACAATAAAAATAAGTATTATAAAAGTTGTTTGATATAAAAACAACAATCAATTTAACAGTCTTATGTAGATGCTCATCTACAGCAATAGTGATAATATATTTTTCTCAATATAAATTTTAAATAACTCCAAATATATTAACTGTACACTTAAAAATAATACATCACTACTGGTATTTTCTTAAATGAACATAAATATATAAAGTCTTTTTGTTTGTTTTGTATTTAGTAGAGTTTAAAATCTTGGCTCTTACTGTGGTATAAGCCCAAAATAAGAACATTTTTTAGACATTGGATTTCATTGTAATAAGACTGTACTTCAATGACCCTCACATCACCAAAGGATTTTTACCTCCATTGTAGCTAAGCTGAGAGTTGATAGTTTTGCTGCACCAAGGAATGAATTGTAGGCACGATTTTTGGATACAGACTTCCTGCTATGGTCAAAGCTATTTGGCTTGAGTGAGTGACTTTATTCTCAGCCCACAGAGAACAGGTTACATTCATTTAAGAAATGGTGTAGATATTAAGATGGTCTATCCATAAAGTCATTCACCAACTGTTTCAATGAATAATGGTTCTGCTTGAAGGGTGGCACAGACATTAGGTGAGGGTAAGAATTTGGTTCATTAGCTGTGATAATTTGGAAAAGCATTCACCTCAGAGAAAGAGTATCTTATAAAGTCCTCTTCTTCAAACTTGATCCAAGAGTTACAAACGTCAAGCAAAGCATTCAGTCTCACTCTTTGTTGTTCTCTTACAAGCAACCTCCCAATTTAATTGTCTATGTTTCTTTTGGGTATATAAATACTTTTGAAATATATAAACTGTTCTGAAAACCATAATATAGTGTAAAAACATGAAATAAACAATACTACTAATAGAGAAGCTGAGATAGGAGTAGCAAGATTTCAAGACCCTTATGTTGTACATAGCCAGACACTGTTACAAACAAACAAGCAGAAAGTGTATATAGATTGTACAATGTTGGACCTATTTCTCCAATTACCAAATTAGGGAGACCATTGGATGACAATCCACAAATTCCTCATATTATTGGATTTCAATCGATTAGGATATGTTGGTAATATTAATTTTCATATTAATATATTAATAAAAAGTAATTGTCACTTCCTGTTGTTTTTGTTGTAAGAAGTGAAATTAGGTTTGTGTGGATTTGTTGAAAGATTACCTTCTTGCTTCTTCTAGGGTGTAGTTTTGCTCCTTATGTTGATGTTTTTCCATCTATCATCCTTTGTAGGGCTGGATTTGTGGAAAGATATTGTGTAAATTTTGTTTTGTCATGGAATATCTTCTTTTCTCCATCTATGGTAATTGAGAGTTTTGCTGGGTATAGTAGCCTGGGCTGGCATTTGTGTTCTCTTAGGGTCTGTATGACATCTGCCCAGGATCTTCTAGCTTTCATAGTCTCTGGTGAGAAGTCTGGTATAATTCTGACAGGCTTGCCTTTATATGTTACTTGACCTTTTTCCCTTACTGCTTTCAAAATTCTTTCTTTGTTTAGTGCATTTGGTGTTTTTATTATTATGTGATAGAAGGAATTTCTTCTCTGGTCCAGTCTATTTGGAGTTCTGTAGGCTTCTTGTATGTTCATGGGCATCTCTTTCTTTAGGTTAGGGAAGTTTTCTTCTATAATTTTGTTGAAAATATTTGCTGGTCCATTACGTTGGGAATCTTCACTCTCTTCTATACCTATTATCCTTAGGTTTTGTCTTCTCATTCCATTCTGGATTTCCTGGATGTTTTGGGTTAGTAGCTTTTTGCTTTTTGCATTTTCTTTGACTGTTGTGTCAATGTTTTCTATGATGTCTTCTGCCCCTGAGATTCTCTCTTCTATCTCTTGTATTCTGTTGGTGATGTTTGCATCTATGACTCCTGATTTCTTTCCTAGCTTTTGTATGGCCAGGGTTGTCTCTCTTTCTGTTTTCTTTATTATTTCTATTTCTGTTTTTAGATTCTGGATGGTTTTGCTCATTTCCTTCACCTGTTTGATTGTGTTTTCCTGTAGTTCTTTAAGGGATTTTTGTGTTTCCTCTTGAAGGGCTTCTAGCTGTTTACCTGTGTTCTCTTGTATTTCTTTGAGGATGCTATTTATGTCTTTCTTAAAGTCCTGTATCATCCCCATGAGAAGTGATTTTATATCTGAATCTTGCTTTTCCAGTGTAATGGTGTGTCTAGGACTTGCTATGCTGGGAGGATTGGGTTCTCATTATGCCAAGTGACCTTGGTTTGTGTTGTTTATTTCCTTATGCTTGCCCCCTGCCATCTGGTTATCTCTAGTGCTACCTGCCCTTGCTAAATCTGACTGGAGCCTGTCCTTCCTGTGATCCTGGTTGTGTCAGAACTCCTCAGGGTCAAGCTGTCTCTGTGATCCTGTGATTCTGGGATCCTGTGATCCTGGGCTTGTTAGATCACCTGGGAGTGGGGCTTCCTCTGGGTGTTGTGGGACTGGCTGCAGAGCTTGCTCCCAAGGTCTGCTCAGGACACCAACCCAGACAGACAGGAAGGAACCTGAGTCACTGGGCTGCTTGGAGTTCCTGTGTGCCTGGTCCTGCTGGTCCCAGTTACTCCCAGTGTTGGGACAGATGTTGGTTTCTCCTAACCTCTGATCCTAGGTGTGTCAGAGTGCCTGGGAGTGGAGCTTCCTCTGGTTGTTGTGGGACTGGCTGCAGATCTTGTGCCCAAGGTCTGCTCAGGACACCAACCCAAGTTGGAAATCTTAAGAGCAAGAGGACAAGCAGCATCTTAAGTTTTTCCCAACTAAATAGACTGTTTAACAGTAGGAAGAAGTCAGAAGTTCTTGGAGAGTCTTAACATTTCCAAATTCAGGAGTACATGGTCAACACAAATTGGAACCAGTCAAGGAGTTCTTAAAAATAAAAAAAAGAAAAAGGAGCTTTTTGGGTCAAGGAGCTATGGGTGGGCCTGTGAGGTTTGAGGGGAGGAACTGGGGCAATACATTATATAGAATTCTCAAGTGATTTAAAAAATTAAAAACTTTGTGGAAGTTTTCCGAGTACACTCAGGATAAGGATACAGGTTCGTTTCTAGATTTTTGACTTTTTTTTCAGAGCCTGTACCTTGCCTTTTCTTTCTTGTTACTGTTTTTTTTTTTTTTTTTTTTAAGAGTAATCGTTTTAAATTCTGATGAATTCCATTTATCATTTTTTTTTTATGAACTGGGCCTTTGGTGTCATATCTAAGAACTCCTTTACTAATGTCAGATCACAAAAGATTTCTCCTGTTTCTTCTCAATGTTTTATAATTTTAAATTAGACATTTAGATCTGCGATTCATTTTGAATTAATTTTTTTTACAGAAGGCATGTCATTTAGGTTGAGATTCATCTTCAGAAGATGAATATTCATTATTCCAATACCAATTGCTGAAAATATTGTTCATTATTCCTGGAGTTATCTTCATATTTTTTAAATAAAAATTTAGTTAGGAAAAGTATGTATAGATTGATATCTGTATTCTCTATTCTGTTTTATTTTTTAAGTATCTGTACCATCACCAATTTAAAGTTAATTATTACAGTTTTCTTGTAACTCTTAATGTTGGGTGGTATGATTCCTTTAAAATTTTTCAACATTATTTTGACTACTAATAGTTCTTTTACTAAATACACATATGTATATGTATAACATATGTAAATTTTATACCACACACATGAAGTGTTCTAAAACTATTGTGCCTACTGTATGCAGTCATATTTCTGCTGAGTCATTCTGGCTGTGATCAGTGTTCTTCTCCAGATGTAGAAGTTCTTTGATCAGTGTAGTATTCTTTGATCAACATTTTGAAGTTTTCATCAATTATGTGTCCTCTTGACCCAAAATTCATACACTGCAATCCTCACTCTTAGTACCTTCTTATGCAACCTGGCTTGGAAGTACAGTGTTTATAGAGGTAATCCAGTTAAAATCAGATAATTAAGATGATTTCTATTGATTTTCTCCTCCATCTCCCCCTCCCTTCCTGAATTCTGTGTTTTAGGTTTTTGAAGAAAGGTCTCATACATCTCAGTCTGACATCATATATTGGGATAGCTTCAAATCCAATATAGTTGTCTTACAAAATTGGCAAACTTAAGTGGTAAGCATTCACATGACATAATGTTGTTGTTCATGCTAAGGGGCTGCAAACCCTTCAGCTCCTTGGGTCCTTTCTCTAACTCCTTCATTGGGGAGCCTGTACTCAGTCCAATGGTTGGCTCTGAACCTCTACTTCTACTTCTGTGAAGGTTCTATGCACCAGTGTAGGGGAATGCCAGGGCTTGGAAGTGGGAGAGGGTGGGGTGGTTAGCAGGGGGAGGGGGAGGGAACAGGAGATTGTTTTAATTTTTGTTTTATTTTATTTTTTATTTTTTTCTTTTCTTTTTTTCTTTTTTCTTTTGGAGGGGAACCTGGGAAAGGAGATATTGTAAATAAAGAAAACATCTAATAAAAAAATAAAATAAAATAAATGCTATTATTATAGTAGGCATGGTAGCACATACCCTTAATCTTAGCACTCAGGAGGTAGAGGCAGGTGGATCTCAGTGATTTCAATACCATCCTGGTCTATATAATGAGTTCCAGGTCAGCCAGAACTATGTAGATTGAACTTGTACCAACAACAACAACAATATCAACAACAATACAAAAGCAAAACAAACAAAAAACAAATCCATAATTATGTTTAGAGTCCTGAGAACTAACTTCAAATTTGTAATGTTCTTTTAAATAATTATATATAATCCTATTTAATGTTATTTAAAAATACATTTTGAATTTGAAGACTCTAAACACTCCTGTTTCTTCAATATTTCTTATTTACTTGCTCAAATTCATATACTTCTACATATTTTTTGTAGTATAATTGAAAACACATAGAGAAACACTTTAAATCAAATTGTATATTGCTATACCATATTTTATATCTTATATAGTTTTTGAAATTAGAGTTAAATATTTACTAAATTTTTCCATACAAACCTCCAGTCTTTAAAAGATACATATGTCTCAGAACATTAAACCAGTTATATTTTCATTAAACTCATTTTTTTTTTTTTTTATAAAATGTTCCCTTTGATTTCTCCTCCTTTCCCACTCTTAAAACTCTGGCTAACATTGGCCTTGGATTCCTTTTTTTTTTAAGCAGTTTTCTCTACATGTCTCTGTTAAGGTTGTGTATGCTTGTCACCAGGATGCTTTCCTTTACTGTCTTGCAGTATCTTTCATTAATGGTGCTTGCATCATTGTGTATTTGAGTATACTTTGTCATCTGTCTAGTGCAGTAGAGTCTCTGTATCTTGTCCCCCTGCCATGTGTTGTGTGTCAGGGCAGTGTTAAATTGCCAGTGTAGAGAAGTACAGTTTAACCGTAAAGCTGTGGCTATTTCATGTGTACACGTTTAAGGACTCACAAAAAAACTTCAGCTGTAGCTGAATTAAATAATCTCATATAAAATCAATTTCATTACCATTTAATATAGATAATTACGTATTTTAACGGAAAGCAAAGAGAAACAAAGGATTCAGATTTATGGACACAACCTAAACAAATCACATTACAACACTAGGATTTGCTTTCAACACTTTGTTCTATAGTCATAACTCTGTCCTCATACAGACATGCTGAATATTCAAATAAAATTCAGACAGCTTGCGCTTACTTGGTGGGTTCAGACCAGAGGATGCCAAGGACTTCGAGATCAAAGATGCTGTCTTTTCCCTCAAGGAAACCTGATTTTCCAGTAAGGCAGTTGAGGCCTGTGAATGAGAGCTGTGTCATCTGGAATTGAAACTACTGGGTGTTTTTTGTAAGACCTTGATAGCCTGTAAAGTGGATACTCAGGAGATTTGATGAGCAGCCATTGTGATATTTTTTTCTAATATAGAGATTCTGGTCAGTTTGATATTTCAAAAGACAGTTTAACATCATGGGAAAAATGCTGGCCTAACAGGGTTCCTGATCTTACCCTTTTCACATCAGTAAACTGTGGACTTCATTTTTTTCCCCTCTATAATGGCAGCCTTCCTGAAAGTAGGGACTTTGCCACTAGGGAAAGGCTGATACATATACAAAGAAAACAGTTTTTGGTATTGAAAATAAACTACACTCCAGGTCAACATTTTACTAATGTTTGTCTCCTGGGCATGAGCAGTTTCAGGCTTAGGACTTTGGCTTGGTGATTTGGGCTTGTGTCTACCCAACTGGGGCTTCACACTGCTTTTTGACTTGCCTAGATGTTTGACGTTGCTTAAGCATATATTGTGAGCACTCAGGAAGTGCTGATGTAAGATATTTTATGAACGAGTCATTCATCATTTCATATTCCTGCAAGATAAGTAAAATGCTGTCACCCTCACCTGCCCATTCTTATTTGATAAATGCTAATTGATATTATCTGACTTTCATATGAATCATAAGAAGGTGGGTATGTTACATCCCTTCTTATTAATTTTGCTTGAGTAGTTCTGAGTTTTTTTCCTAATTCTAATGAGTAGCTTGCACATCATTGTCTTATGTTTATTTCACACCTCAGCAGTGCTAGATATAATACAAAGGACAGCTGCCTCACATAAACAGGAAAAGCAAAGAAAAATTCAAGATAGTAGGCATAAAGGCATAAAGACTTTTAAAAAGAGAATGAATATAATAATAGATCCTTCGATATCATAACAACCCCTGAGAAGGACTGCATGCATAGATCAATGCTGTGTCCAATAATCATCTGAGACGTTTTGTCCAGCAGCAGATGGCAGCAGATGCAGAGACCCAAAGCTAGGCATTATTCAGAGAAAGTCTAAATGGGAGATCATTACCAAATCCTTCCCCTCAGTGTTCAGGGAATCCTGTGGAAGAGGAGACAGAAAGATTTTAAGAGCCAGAGGGGATGGAGGACACCAGAAAAATAAGGTCTTCTGAACCAGCTGAACCAGGCACATATGAACTCAACTCATAGATACTGAAGCAGCAAGCACTGGGTCTACAAGTGGCTGCATCAGGTCCTCTGTGTGTATGGTGTAGCTCTTAGCTGAGCATTTTAATGGGAATCCTGCCTGTGAGAACTCGTGGGCCTTTGGCTTTTGTATCAGTTTTTAGGATGGGTTTCCTCCTGTTGGCCTTGTCTAATTTTGATATAATACTTTTTGCTTACCTTTATATTTTATTTTGTCATGGTTGGCTATTCTCTCTTAGAAGTCTGTTCTTTTGTAATGAGAAGGATGGGAGGGATGGGAGGAGATGTAAGGAGGAATTGAGGGGAGTGGAGGGAGGGGGAACTCTAATCAGGATATATTGTATGAGGGAAAAAAGCTATTTTCACTAAAAGAAAGAAGAAGAAATAAAAAACAAAACTTTTTTTTAAAGGAAAAGTCTTTAAATTTTAGATTAAGAAAACAAAGATTACTGAAAACTTCAAAGTTTGGTATTTATTTTTACTTCTTTATGAGTATAAATATATGTTAGACAAAGCAATCTCTTTGTACCTGTGTAATCCCTTGCCTTCATGATTAATAGACTAATACATTTTAGGGAAGAAAATTTTCTTTTTAAATTTTTTCATTATATTGATCATCTAACTCCAAGTTACTTACTGAGCTTAACAATTTAAAAACATGCTTTGTCAAGTAAATAAGTCATTATATTGAGACCTTACACTTTCAGAGATTTTTTTTTCTGTTTTAGCTTTGAATAAACTGAAAATATTATAAGAACTGATGTTATACTTTACTAGAATTACTTGCTATGAAGAAATTAACTCCAGAGAGTTCACACTGATTTGCTGGTGACTTGTGCTCTGGTCACTGAAGGGAATGAAATTTCCCTTTGCCTGGTGTGTTTTGTTTGTACTGTGGTTTAAGCCTTACTGGTGGCTCTGCTCTCTAAATCGTTTTAGAAGAAATGAGCAACTCTGTGTTCAGTAGAGATAATCTCAGAGAACCTACAGCCATTTCTATGGAAAGTGTGTGAATGAAGATGGTTACAGTTTTGTTTTTAATTACACTTTTTAGAATATATTGTGTGTATATGTATGTTTGGGTGTGTGTGGGTGCATGCATACATTCTAGAGTACACATGTGATGGCCTGCAGACAACTTGCTTTGACTTGCTTCTCTCCTTTTTCCATATGGTCCTGGGATTCGAATTCATGTCTTCAGGCTTGGAGTTCTAGGTAGATGTATATCTCACTGAGTCTTAAAATCCTGACATGAAGTTCAAGTTGGAGTAATAAAAGTCCTCTAAATGTCAATTCCCTCTCTCCCCTTTTAAGTCCATGCCACTGTTCTGCAGGTGTGTTGGAATGTCTCCTCTATTCTTACCAAAAGAAATCAGGTACTTAAAAAATTTGCAAGAATGTCATCACTAGAATAAATTCCCACAGAAGACGGAGAAAGAGCCAAATTTGTGAACAAAAGAAAGCAAGCATCAGAAAGCAGATCATCACAACCCCATTCCCTACAGCATCGTAAACTGCAATGAACACACGATCAATCACAGCTTGTTCAACTTCTACCCTCTAAGCCAAGTTGGTACCACCTGGAGTGATTTGAAATGGTCCTAGAAGAAGTGGTGATGCCTCATGTACAATTGTGAAAGACATTCTACTTAACAGATATAACCCCTCTCCAATTTAAAACTATTATTTTATCCCAGTTCATTTTGCCAGTTTCCTTTCTAATGTTACTCAAGAGGTCTTTGTTCATTAGAAGGTCTGCTTCTTCTCTTCTTGCTCTAGCTTTCCCCACTGCCTCTAGTCTTACAAAGGAGGCTAGGCCAATATGTTATGGATTATTCTCTCAATTGCTTTTTCAGATGAAAGTCATGCATCAGAAACACGGCCACTGGAGTTCTGCCTCCCAGACTGTTACTTTATGCTTGATGGTTCATTACATTTCCAACCTGAGTCCTAGAGTTTCAATGAACAAGTCAAAGGAAGAAAAGACCAGATAGAAGATTGAAGTTTCCATTGACAGTCATTGCTCCATCCTTGCCAAGGATAATATAATTTCAAGTTCACTCAACATGTAGTGGTTTGAATAGGTATGGCGTCCACAGTTTAATGTCTTTGAATGCTTGGCCTATCTGGAGCGGCACTATTAGGAGGTATAGCTTTGTTGGAGTAGGTGTGACCTTGTTGGAAGAAGTATGTCACTCTGCGGATGGGTTTTGAGGTTTCCTATGTTCATGCTATGTCCAGAGACAGTCTCTTCTTTGTTGTCTGTGGATCAAGATGTAGCACTCTCAGATCCTTTTCCAGTACTATGTCTGCCTGAATGCTGCCATGCCTACCACCATGATGATAATGGGCTGAACATCTGAAAATGTGAATCAGCCCCAATTAAATGTTTTCTTTTATAAGAGCTGCCTTGGACATTGTATCTCTTCACAGCAAGAAACCTAACTAAGATACAGCAACATTTTATTCTATGGATTGGTTTCACTGATGACCATATACTAGTTTCATGTGGTTTAGAAAGAGACCTTTATTAACATCTGCCAAACTCTGTCCATCAATATGTAAAAATTGATATTGAAGAAACCCATTCCCCAAATCAGTCAAGTATGGTAAGAACTGATTCAGCAATTTAAATCCATCTTGTCTCTAGGAAGATTGGCCTTAGCCTTAGGGAAGATTGTATTTTCAAAGGCAGTTAATAATGGCATCTTTTACAATCTAAAGGAGTTGCTGATGCCTTTCAATGCATTTTTTAAAATTTCCCATTTCACTGCTATCTCTTGTAACCAGAAAAGTGTTCCAATGGAGGGGCTGGGACAACAATCTAGCCACAAGACCCACAATTTCTCCTGCCAACAAGATGTGCAAGGGTAAAGATGGAGTAGAATTTGAGGGAATGGCCAACCAATGACTGGTCCGTGCCATGGGAGAAAGAGAGCCCACTATTAATGATATTCTATTGTCTTTCCAGACAGGTACCTAGCATAACTGTTTTCTAGAGGATTTACCCAGCAAATGTTGGAAACAGATAGAAAGACCCACAAATAAACCTTAGGTAGATCTTGGGTAATTAAATGAAAGTGTGTGTGTGTGGGGGGGAGGATTGAAGGAGCCAGAGAGGTCAAGGACAACACAAGAAAAAAATGCAGAATCAACTAACCTGGGTCCATAAAGGCCCACAGAGACTGAACCACCAGAGAACATACATGGACGTATGGATCTAGGCCCTCAGTACATATGAAATAGTTGTGCAGCTTGGTGTTCATGTGGAACTCCTAACAGCAGGAACAGGAGCTGTATCGGACTCTGTGGCCCATCATTATCTCTCTGTCCCCAAATGGGATCCCTTGCTTAGTTACAATGTGAGAAGTTTTGCCTAGTCTTGTTGAAACTTGATATGCTAAGGTGGGTTGATATCTGTAGGGGACCTTCCTTTTTCTGAGACTTTTCTGAGGAGAAAGGGAGGGCAGGAGGATAACAGGGGTGGGGATGTGAGCAAGTGGGATTGGGAGGACAGGAAGAAGGAAAGATTGTGATCAAGATGTAAAGTAAATAAATAAACTAATTGAAAGAAAACCCTAGGAATAGATATTTAATGCAGAAAAAAATGTCCTAGTTCAAACAAGGAAGTCTTCCACTTTTTTTCCTAGCACCTCTTGAGACTGACAAGACTGAGAGTCTCTCACATCTACTTTTATCTATCTCCAAGAATGTGGTGAACATCATGGAAATCATGGAAGAGTAGGTGGAAAAAATTATAATGGCCAGAGGATAGGAAGGAATGCTTTAAGATGCTGTGTTCTGTATGTAGCATGATTATTGTACCCATGGACTCAGCAATCGTGGGTACCTGCATAACATATTCACAGGATCAAACCAACAAAAATTCCACTGTGAGTGGGGAAAGTCTTATAAGGCTCTGATCCATAATTGGGGAGTTATTGGCAGTTGTTAGCTGCTAGAGGATGGAGAAGCATTTGTGTGTGAGGTTGTGAGTACTTGTAGGCTGTCCTGCAATGCAGTGGATGGCACTGTACCCATGGACATATTACCAGCACTCATTGACTCTACTGGGTTAAAACAAAAAGTAACAGACTAAAGTAAGAGAGGCTGTCTCGGGAGATTCGAGGGAGTTACAAGGGGTAAGAGGTGGTCATACTTTATTGTACACACATATGAAGTCCTAAAATAATAGGTTTGAAAAAGAATGTATCAAATTTTGTTATGACATCTTGTAGTTTTAGTGTGTATGAGGTCAAATAAACACTATTTGTGAACTTTTCTCCTACCTCCTTGTCAAGGAAGTGCATGAAGGTGCTCCATGCTTATTTTCAGCATATGCTACTATGCTACTGAAAGAGGTGAGGAGACACCTTGATTGCATTGGTTGTTTTGGAAAATGATGAAGGAATGAAGATAAATGAAGAGGGGCCAGAAAGTAAGAAATGCTGATTTCTGGTTCCGTGTGTGTGTGTGTGTGTGTGTGTGTGTGTGTGTGTGTGTGTGTGTG